>OZJO01023719.1:0-62899 GCA_900406225.1 Acrobeloides nanus | reverse complement strand
GCATGATTGAGCGCTTCTTCGGCAATTGACCTAAATTCGATAATTTTTGCATGCCAAAAATTCCATCAACACTGACTTCGATTCGACTTTTCCCAAATCCTCTCGAGATTGAAGGATCGAAGTGAGCAGCTCTACATGTATATCTGGGTATTTGCGTACGAATGATGATGTTTCCAACGGAAGAATACTTTTATCACGTAGATCAATTATATCAGCAATAGCAGGTAGAACCGCAGCGAGATTTGGTAACTAAAATTACAAAAAACAAGGTGAGTAAAAAAACCGTACTTTTACGTTTTTTGGCAAAAATTTTTCAAAAATCGCATGAAAATATCCCTTAGGTGATTTTTGAAAAATTTTCACCAAAAAACGTAAAAGTACGGTTTTTTGGCTCACCCACAAATAGCTATGCTGACATGGAGTTATTCCCAAACCGGCAAAAGTAGAAAAAAAGTTCCCTTGGTTCCCATATGTTTTTGCTCAAAAATATGAACAATTTTTTATCCTAATAGTCTCCCATTGCATTTTTTAAACTAAATTTTCCATTTTTCATCAAAATTCCCTATTTTTCAACAAATTTGGCAATTTTTCATCATAAATCGAAAATTTTTCCGAGTATTTTCAGCTTAAAAACAAGTACAAGAATTTTTCAATTTTTGTCATATTTTTCATTTTTTAACGAATTTTTGATGAATTTTCAATAACGATTTTTCACCAAAAATGACCAAATTTTTTTCACCCAAAAAGTCCAAAATTTTCCATTTTTTCTACAAAAATTGTAATTTTATTAGCAGTTTCAGTTTAAAAACAAGCGTTTATCAAAAAATTTTTCGCCTGATTTTACTTTGACTAAAGTTTTTCACCAAAATTGTGAAATCTCCCCCCACTCGTTCTTGGAGGCTACGCCCTTCTATGTTGTATAACCAAATTGATCGTATTACATTGATAATCATGTGATACCGAAAGCGCATACCTGATACTCGGAGTTATCAATAAACGAATCGAACATTTGTGCTATTCGATGAGAATCTTGCTTGATCCTTTCCGCTGCCAAATGACGCTCTTCATACTTCGAATAAGTCAACCTTCTGTTATCTATAGCAATCACGAATTCTCCAACAACTTTGTATAGCAGTTCCTTTAGTAGCGCAATTCGAATATGTGGTCTGAGATGACGGTAGTCGTTGTGGTAATCAGCAATCGTAATACAAATCGTTTCCAAGTCATTTGATCCAATAAGCCTAAAAACATTGGTTAAATTATAGAAAATTTTTTATTACAGGGTGAGCCAAAAAAAAGTCGTACTTTTGTGTTTTTTGGCGAAAAATTTTCAAAATTTTTTTTCAAAAATCACCTAAAGGGGGTATTTTCATGCGATAAATCGATTGTGCGCATCAAAAAACCTTGAAAATGCATTTTATTTATTTATTTAACTCAGGTTAAATCTACAGGAAATGATCCCAAATTACCACCTATAGGTAATTTTTGAAAATTTTTCGCCAAAAAACACAAAAGTACGGTGTTTTTTGGCTCACTCTGTATCAAACTCACCATTCTCTGGACAACAATTTTTCAAGGTGTTTGGAAATGTCCTCATAAATTTCATCCAATAATGAGCTTATCCTTAAAATTAGTTGGACTTGGTCAAATAAAAAATCACTTACACAAACTGCATACAATAATGCCATTTTTTCTTCAACTTATCGATTTTTTGAATTAGTTCTTGACGATTCACACTAAATCCGCCACCAGCTGAAGAACGAGACAGGTCGTGATTCGGAGAAACTGGCGATAAAGGATGACTGAGATCGGTTACATCACTTTCAATAGTTAGGCGAATATGCTTTTCCAATTTATCCGTTGACTCGACACAAATGTCCAAGTTATTGGCTACGGCTATCTAAAATTTGTCGAACATAAAAAATCACATATTTAAATTGAAAAAAGTGTATGTTCCAAAGTTTTTTCCACGATTTTCACGAAAATATCAACCATTTCAAAAATATAGCTATCCGTTTTATCTCTTCAGTTTTCAACAATAACACATTGTTAAAAGAACTCACAACTGTTGCAGTATATTTCATGAAATAAGATCGATCTTCGAAATGTTTTACTTTGAATGCCAATGTAGCATCTAAAAAATTTAAATAGGAATTTAATGATTTAAGTACAGGTTATTGTTTTCTGATTGCTCTAATATTTTAAAAATCGAGCTTAAATCCGTTCCCGTCGCACGATAGCTCAATCGAACGTCCTAATCACGGGATTTTCTTTAGAAAAATTTTATTGAAAAAGCTTTCAAATTCGATCTTTAGCCCAAAATACTGGAAATTGTGATTTTTGAGGTTTCTACCCCAGTACAACATTTTCAGTATTTTTGGGCTAAAAAAATCAAATTTAAAAGCTTTACAATAAAATTTTTTCTAGAAAAATCCCGTAAGTAGGACGTTCGACTTGATGAATCTACTTCTCATCATTAACATGCAAACTGATACAACAAGTCCATACCTTTATAACGAGAGCAAAATTCCAAAAACTCATCGATAGCCACTTCAATAACTCGAGGGATAAGTTCTAACGAAATTTCTTTAGCCAATGTCACCTAGAAGATCACATTTCCATATAAATAAATAAATAAACATACTGTATCTTCAATCATTCCAAAAAGAATACTCGGTAGTTGAGTGTAAAAGTATCGATTATTGTCCTCTTCGGGATTCACATGTTTATACCAATCCTAAAAACTCTTGAAGAGGGAGTGCAAACCCAGTACACTTCTTGGACAAAATTTTTTCTCCAAATTGGGCTGATTTTTCGTACTCGGGGGTTTTCGGGCACAAGAATCGATTAGCGCAAGTCCCGAGGTCCAAAAAATTTTCACATGAGATACCCCTAGAGGGTCATAAAATTTTCTGAAACTCGGGAATTGCACCAATCGATTTCTCGTGCCCGAAAACTCCCGAGTACCAAAAATCAGCCAATTTGAAGAACAAAATTTTTTGAAAAGCGTAGGGAGTGCACCCCTTTAAATATAATTTCCAACAAAAGGTTACATCTTTTTCTTGCATAAGGGCTTTATCCAACCACTCACGAATGTCTCTCTTGTTAATTTCGATGAATCTAAAAAGTGCGAATAAGTAAAAATGCATATAACAATCCATATGTACAGGGTGATCCAGATGGATATACAATGAAATAAAATTTGATATCTCGGCATAGGAAAAAGATTTTTATATGCTTTTTTTGCAAGTTATTAATCACGTGACCGACTTTATCTTTCAAGTATTTTTATAATTTTTGAATAAGTCTGTGTATTAATACGAAAATCTGAAAAGGAATTTTTGAAAAATAACAACACCATTTTGTAGAAATAAATTCTCATCAGAATTTTTATAGTCCCAAGTCCTAACCTGTCATAAAGCTGAATAGTTGAAGACCGAAGCAGCAACGGATGATCATTTAAAAGTGTAGCAGTTGTTATCCCAAGAACCGGAGATCCTAACATCGATTCACCACTAAAAAACTGCATTCTACAAAAAATATAGAAATCAAAATGCTAACCCATAAGCTTGAATCCAACTCAACAGCTGGACAAGTTCATTCTTTTCTAAAGGTTCGGCTGCAATCTCACGTAGCCGCTGTGATATAGAATCGTGATACATTTGAATATATCGGTCATAGATTTTATACTCTGGGGGAAAACAGGCCACTAAACTTCGCTTAACAATCTTTAAATCTTCGACTACAGTCCGTCTGCAAACTTCCAAGTATCTAAATTAGAAGTTTTAACAAGTTTTAAAATGATTTAGATGCAGTGATGTGCGAGACCAAAACCGTTTTCTAATATAATTCCAAGAGCATGAAAATTCAGGGTTCACGGCCAGCCCCCTGCACATCACTGCTTACCATTACCACTTTCCCAGATTCATCAAAAATTATAAAAATATACCTGGCCAACCATTGCTTGTTAATAGTTCGATCTTCAAATTGATTACCTTCAACTCTCGCTTTCACAGAATTTAATAGAACCTCAAACAACTTAGTTCTCCATCCACGAGGCCTGTTAGGTGGAAGAAAATCGCTAGTCGATTTCTTATCCGCAAAGTATCGATCAATCCTAACAAGAAGAAAATTTCACTTAGAAACATAAAATTACCTTTCTTCTCGCTCAATAATCCGCAATGCCGAGACAAGCTGTTGAGCACCATCGTCATTGTCTCGTACGGCTTCTAGTGCCCTTGAACATATATACCATACCTGTTTTCCAAGTTCAAGCACTAGTTGTTCCACTTCAATAAAGTAATTTTTTAGTAACTAAAACAGTTTTGTTGACCGTTATAAAAAAAAACTTGCATTTTTGTCATATTCCCGTCTTTCGGATTTCAACTTATGAACTTCAAACATCAAATCATCTCGAGATTGTTCCAGTTCCATTATGCTAAAATAATTTTGATTTAAAAACCTTAAAGGATGACAGACACTTTGATCCACGTGTGTTTCAATGCAAGAAAAGTTTGAAGCCAGAAATTTTTTCTGATTTTGTACGTATTTAAGGTTTGTTCTAGGAAAAACACAAATTTGAAAGAAATTTCTGATTGTGAAATTTCTTCAGCACTCCTACAAGGGGGTACCCCTTCGTAAAAATACAAAAAATTGAAGTATTCAAAAAGTGTTTTAAATTGACTAATTTTATGTACTCTAGAGTTTTCAACCATGCTGAAAACGAATTCGAGTGAATTTTTTAAGTTTAAAATTTTTTAGCACTCCTACAGAGTATAGGTGGATAGAGGGAGTCCATTTTTTCCGGAAATTTGCGGGAGAGGGTCAATTTTGCCAAAAAAATACGATTTTTTTTGTTGAAAAATATCATTTTTCACAAAAAATCGTAACAAAAGTGTTGTTTTTGTCTAAAAATGCAATTTTTAGTCGTTTTTTGTAAATTTTTTGCTTTTCGGCTATCTTAGAATTTCGGAATTTTGACCTTCTATAAGTTTTTTAAGATGAAAAACACAATTTTGATATGAAAAACTTACTTTCTGTGTGCATGCAATAAGTTTCCCTCTGCGATGAATTCATGCGTTTTTTCCACTGTAGCAGTAATGTTGAAAATGTGCCGGAGATTTTCCATGGCAGCCGCGTATTGGCTATGAACCATGTTGGCTTCACTCAATTTACTCATTTTAGTTTTTAGTTGAGGAATCGTTTTCAATTGATCAAATACTTCTTGCATACTAAAAATCAAAGTAAAAAAACAAAAGAAATAACTTGACGAACCTCTGTTCAATTTCTTTAATGTCATCACTAGCTGTGTGCAAATGGGATATTGCAGTACGAATACCTTCCAGTTGTGATTGTACACCAGTCCTTAACATTGCTTCGACGGCAGCCTACAAAAAGACAATAGTATTTAGTGCAAGCAGTAGAATATTCATAAAAAATAAGGACCATTGTGGTTCTTTTTTCCAAAAAATCCCCCCCCCCTGTGTAATGCGACAGCTAACGTCATAAACCGCTGTTTAAATCAGCTGACGAGCAGCCTTAGGGCCTACACTAATTCGTCTAGATGGAATATCTTTTTATGGATGAGGAATTTTGACGTGGTGTCACTTCATAAAATGTAGCTCTCATATAGCTCGAAATTTTTGCAAACGACACCATATCAAAATTCCTCAACTATAAAAAGATATTCCGTCTCGACGTCGAGACGAATTAGTGGAGGCCCTTAGCGCGCAGTCTAAGTCTTTCGTCACGAATAAACAACTTGAAAAATTTTCTTCACGGATATTTAAAAATTTTTTAAATACTAGGGGGGGGGCAAAAGTTTCAGAATTTCAAATGTTTCCAAAACGGTTGTCTAATGCCTAAACAAGTAGTAGAAGCTAAAAAACACCGATTCGAAATTCTGAAAAAGGTCTGAAACTTTTGCCCCCCCCCCTAGTATCAATTTGATCATTTTATCAGTTAAACAACCTTTTTTCGAACTGCTCTTTTTCTCAACATGTCCAACTTTTCTAACTGTTCGGGACGTTGAAACATAGAAGCGACTTGTGATAGAGCAGCTTGTTCTGCTTGCTTTTCGATCATTGGACTATTCATCTTAATTTTATTGTAAATATTATAGACAAGTGGGGGCCGAGCGCTAATGCTCGGAAGGAAGAAGAGATGATATACAAAATAACGGGACGAATCGACGGCATAGACAATAACGGGATGAAACGATCGTTCTAACAACACATTAACGGGACGACAATTGTGTAATTCCTTTCATCGTCCCGTTCTTGTTTTCTGTAGCACGATTCTAGCAGTCGTGCCGCAAGTTGAATTGGTCGATGTATTGACACTAAAACCCTGAATTTCAGCTAGGGGGTCGAACGATAGGTTGTTGGATTCGGCAATAGGAGTTTCCTTACGCTTACGGAGTTTCCTTAAAGGAATTTCCGTAAGGGCATTTCCGGAAATTCCGTAAGGAAATTTCCGTAAGGGCATTTCCGTAAGCAAATTCCGTAAGGGCGTTTCCGTAAGCGTAAGGAAACTCCTAGTGCCTTGGATTCCTTGGATCATTCTGAGCAACTTTAATTCTCACCATATAATTCGCAAATCAAACGGAGATGAAGAAAATCCTTATTGAAATTTTGATTTTCCCTGTAAATCTCGAGTTATGTTTCTATCATAAAAATCGGAACTTATACACTTCGGGGGCCCAAAATTTGGGGGGGCCTAAGTGCACTGATCAGTACAGTTCGGCCTCCCCCCCCCCCACAAACTTCGCATAAATCAAACATTTTGGGGGGTGCCGAACTGCACTGATCAGTGCACCCCCCCCCCAAATTTGAGGGGGGGGGCGAAGTGCATAAGTTCCTAAAAATCGTTATTCAAAATTACAATAACGATTTTCTTCATCCTCTCTTAGGTTGTGAATTATATGGTGAGAATTAAAGTTGCTCAGAATTATCCAATGAATCCAAAGACTTATCGTTCGACCTCCTGGCTGAAATTCAGGGTTTTCGTGTCAATACACCGACCAATTCAACTTGCGGCACAACTCTGGCATGAGTTGTGCTGACACAACTGCTAACATCGTGCCGAGTGTGGCACAAAAAGACATTACACGTTTATAGGAATTTTTAAAAGAATTTCATTGAAGAATACAATTTTTGTTATAATAATCATACCAAAATATAGTTTATTGAAATATATAAGACAACCCGTGCACAGTATTAACAAAAATGCATGTAACCACAGTCAAACCTCGATTTAATGACACCCCCTCCAATTCTACTTAACGACCCCTCCCCAGTACTTTTTGCATAATTATGCTAATTTCAGAGACTATAAAAGGACGAAAAAAGATTGATTCGTCACATTTTTACCGAATCAAACAAGAAGTTCTTCAAATTTTTCCATTGTGATAAATGTTATGTTTTAAGGGGTCGTGAAAATCGAGGTTTCACTGTATTGACCAAGGCACATTTAAAAAAAAGATACAAGACACATTTTAAAAAATCATAGCACCAACAGAAAATTTTAACAAAAATCTTATTTTTCTTGCAGTTAATCCTGACATTTATAACTCATTTTTTTGTATTGAACCAGGTCCTTTTATGGATTGTCCTTCTAAAAAATTTTTTAAATGTGTTTAAAAAATTTTTTGTTACCTAGACTAATTTCAGCACATTCCGCTTGTTTTAGTAGAAAATCACGGGCTTCCCACGCTTGCTAATAAAAGAAATAATTTTTCCTACTTGCTTTAAGTACTTACCGATCCTTCTTTAAACATGAAAAGAGCACGATCATCTTCAACTACGTAGACCTAAAAAAATTTCAGCCGTTTTTTTTAAACTATACGAATTTTAGCGTTTTTTGAAATTATGCTAATTTCAGCCATTTGAAAACGTAATTTATGGACGGCCCCTTATTCCGTTTTACTTGAGCATCAATGTGGTTATTATACAAATTAGACTGCCACCGTGTGGTTAATGCTTCAGTGAATTCTTTTATTGGCTTTTTCCTTGTAGCTGGATCGACGACTGAAACAAACATCATAATCGATTGCCCTTTCTTGCTAAGTCGGAGCATATCCTCGGGAGATTTTGCCTAAATGTACTCTAAAATTGTTTCACATTCAGGCCTCCTCGTTTTTTATTTTTAATTAACAGGTTGAAAAATTCGATTTTTATCCTACAAATTCGATTTTTGCGACTTTTCGCTTCAATACACAGGCCTTCCCAGAATCAAGGAACCATTTTTTTGCTTCGAAAATGTCAATTCGGATTTTCCCCGCATGTTTTTACCCCCTAGAGGGGTCATTTCCAGAAAAAATTTTGAAAATTTTTCACGTGGGAGCCCCTCCCCTATTGTGTAGTAGCTCCGGAAAAACCTTTTAAAAAAGGGAAGCCCTGATCACACTGCAACTAACTTGTTTCTTTAAATCATCTAAACTAATTTGAGATCGAGGCCGGAGATGTTCAGGTTTTTCATCATCAGGCAATGGTTCATCATCGTTCTCTTCCCACTCTTCGTATAATCGTTCCAAATCAGCATCTGTAAAATCACGAATATCTTTTTTCTTTTTGGTTTTTTCGCAATGAACTACAAGCAAACTGTTGAAAATATATAGAGAAAATAACACCACAACCAATTTCATATTTGATATAACCAACCTTTTTTACATGCTAATAAGATTTAGACGTTTAAATAAACATTATTAAAAGCACGGAATTCGTTTTAATGTTGCGAAAATTTTAAAACTAAAGCGAGGGTCCAGCCTTTAACAGATTAAAAAGGAACGGTAGTTATCAGTTTTGGAAGGCTGCATATCAAGCATATCAAAAAAGTTGTCAAAAAAACTTTGCCTGGTGTGTTTATTGAAACGATTGGCCATGAAGCATAAAATTTGTTGCCTGATTTTATGCTTCACGACCAATCGTTTCAATAAACACGATTTTATTGAAAATCAGGCTTACATTTTTAAAATTTTTTGACAACTTTTTTTACATGCTTGAACGCAACCCAACCGAAATGAGGTTGGGTTTGCATATTTTGGATTCGCATCAGCGTACACAAATGTACGTTCTGTAAAAGGGGGAACCTGTTCTCTACAAATGGATGCAAGGTATTCGTCAAAAACGCTTTATAATAAGCAATAGATTGAGAGTATTCAATTTCAGCGGATTATAATAATTCGAGCTTTGTATTAGAATCATATTTTTGCAGAATAACGGTGGAAAATAACATTTTACACATATAAAATTGCATCCCTCAATAGCAATCAAAAAATTCCTTCAGATTCGAGTTCTCCAAGTTGAACCCCCCCCCCATCCCCGAGTACAAAAAATCAGGCAAAATTAGACTTTGACATGCTTGAACGCAGCCTCAAAAAACTTCATTTTTAAGCACACTTTCGTTTTTTACAAATTTGCAAGAAATGAGTAATTTACGATTTATTTTTCAACGCATTAAAACAATTTATAAGAAAAGTTTTAACTCATATATATAAAACATGAATAAATAACACAAGTCAAATTATATGCACGTTCAATTCTGTTCTTCCCATTCACCAATTTAACCATACAAATCGTCATCATCATTTCCACCAGGTGCGCTTGGAGGCTGTCCACCTTGATTTCCAGCTTGACCCGGGAATTTAAAATTGCTGCCAAAACCGCGCGACTGTTGAAGAGTCTGTGCGAACATTTCGTATTTACGAATATCTGCATCAGAAACACTGCGTCGAGCAAACTTCATGGACTAAAAAATTTTTTGTTATAAGTTCAAAATTAAGGGATACTGTGGTCAGCCTTATATCCCTGTGGTCAGCCTTATATTCATGTATATTGGGCTGTAATATTCTTAAGCCTTTTTAAGGCTGACCAGCTAGTTTATTTAATAAAAGAAACCTCTTCAAAATGTCTTCGAGTAATCTCGGGCACTGGATCAATGTCCTCATCCATCACTTCTTCACCCTTTTGCATTCGCTTTTGACGCTCTTTTTCCAGGGCGATTTCCTTTTCAATACTTTCTCGGATTGCAAGTTTACACGCACGTTGACAAATTTCAGTGATATCAGCGCCAGAGAAGCCAACGGTGCTCTTTGACAGAAACCCGAGATCAACATCATTGGCTACTGGAGTCTTGCGCAAATTCGCCTTGAAGATCTGATAACGACTTGGCTCATCGGGCAACGGGATATAGATCAACTGATCAAGACGACCTGGACGAAGAATTGCAGTATCAATGATATCCGGTCTAAATTTAACAAAATAGAATGTAACAAATATATCACATTAGAGAAATGTTTGGAACTAGTATCGATTAGGTCATCCCACTGAAAGTAAACATTTTCTGGGCTCGCTAATCCTTAGTACCAAATGTTTGTGTTACCTGTTTGTTGCACCGATAATAAACACATTCTTCTTGCTGCCCATTCCATCCATTTCAGTGAGAATCTGGTTAATAACGCGATCAGCCGCGCCACCTGCATCTCCAACGCTTCCACCACGAGCTTTGGCAATCGAATCCAATTCATCAAAGAAAAGCACACAGGGTGCTGCGGATCGGGCCTAAAAAAATATGGCTTAAGCTGTGTTAATTTTCTATTACCTTATCAAAAACATCCCTGACATTAGCCTCTGATTCACCAAACCACATGGTCAACAATTCCGGACCTTTGATACTAATGAAGTTAGCTTGGCATTCGTGAGCAATGGCTTTGGCCAACAAGGTCTTTCCGCAACCAGGTGGCCCGTAGAAAAGGACACCGCGACTAGGCTGCATTCCAAACTTAAGATATTTTTCCGGGTGTTCAACTGGATACTGAACGAGCTCTTGAAGTTCCTGTTTAACATTTTCCAGGCCACCAATATCAGTCCAATCAACATTTGGCGTCTCCACCACAGTCTCACGCAAAGCCGATGGGCTATTCTTGCTCAAGGCAAACTAAACAACACATTGATATTAAATGCGAACAAAAAATATTGAGGCAAGTCTGGGGGCACCAATGGCGTGAAAAAATATGAAAATTTTTTCCGCAAAATGACCCCTTTAGCGTAATTTTTAACGAGAAATCCAAAAAACGCACTCCCGAAGCGTAAACCTCCCTGATACTATTTCGAGCAAAGTTTAATAGTATAACATGTGATTCTTGTTCAAAATATGGCCCTAAAGTGTGTTATATCATTTTCAAGTTAAATGAATTTTGCTTGAAACAGTGTCAGGGAAGTGTTTTTACGCTTCGGGAGTGTGTTTTTTGAATTCCTCGTTAAAAATTACGCTAAAGGGGTCAAAAAGATTTTCAATTTTTTTCACGTCATTGGGCCTCCAGACTTGAATAGTCCCAAAATATTTACTCGGAAGTTTTCCATGGTAACGGCCAATGAATTCAAAACTTCTGCGTCGATAGTGTCTTCTTCAAGATCAATGAGATCCATCTTCTCACGAATTTGTTGTAGAGCTGCTTCGGAACAAAGTGACGCCAAATCGGCACCCACATAACCGTGGCATTCATTGGCAATCTGCTCGAGATCAACATCATCGGCTAGCTTCATGTTTTTGGTATGAATTCGAAGAATTTCTAGCCGGCCAATCGCATCCGGAATTCCGATGTCAATTTCTCGGTCGAAACGTCCAAAACGACGTAGAGCTGCATCAATGGAATTTGGTCGATTTGTCGCTGCAATTACGACAACATGAACGCGTTGTTTAAGACCATCCATCAATGTGAGCAATTGAGAAACGATGCGGCGCTCGACTTCGCCATGAGTCTAAAAAATTTGAGGATTTTTCAATTTTTGATGAATTTTTCATCATTGAAATATCGTACCTTTTCGCGCTTCGGTGCAATAGCATCAATTTCGTCAATAAACAAAATTGCTGGAGAATTCTTTTCGCATTCTTCAAAGGCCTTTCTCAAGTTGGATTCAGATTCTCCAGCCAATTTGCTCATAATTTCCGGACCTAAAAAATTTCATTTGCAATAAAAATTTTGGAGCTAGTACAGAATAGGAAGGGAGTAACAAATTCCTCAACAATTAAAAAATTTTTTTCGCTCCAATACACAGGCCTTTCCTGATCCAAGAAAGGCTTGTGTATTGAAGTAAAAGGTCGAAAATCGCATTTTTGCGACTTTTCGCTTCAATACACAGGCCTTCCTTGGATCAAACAAGCATTTTTTCGCTTCATAAATGTCAAATTCGGGTTTCCCGCATGTTTTTTACCCCTAGAGGTGTCATTTTCAGGAAAAAATTTTCAAAATTTTTTTCAAATGAATGGTCTCCCTCTGTTGTGTAGTAGCTCCTAAATTTTTCTTTCTCAGAGTGTCATCATTTTACGACCCACAATTTCATATTGAAATTGCGAGAGATACCGATGATTATAATTTTTGCTTTTTGTAGACCGTTAGACTATAAAAAATACTAACAGTGGATTTAAAAAGCTGATTGCTAAATTTGAATATCTTACCATTGAGTAAAAAGAAGAACGCCCCAGTTTCATTCGCTACAGCACGTGCAATCAGTGTTTTACCCGTACCAGGTGGTCCAAACAATAGGATTCCACGTGGAGGCTAAAAATACAGGATGAGTTAAAAGTTCGTGAACACTTTTTTTTAATGTTGATATTTGACGAAATTTTCGACATTTCTAGTGTTTTTCTATGCGCTGAACAAGAATTCAGTGTTATTTTTTCTGGAATATGGTCAAAAATGGCGTACAGACCTTTTTTGGGATTTTACTCCTACGAGGGTAAAATCTCAAAAAAGGTCTGTCTTTGTAAGCCATTTTGACCTTATTCACGAAATCTAGGCAAAAAAATAACGGATTCTTGTTCGGCGCATGGAAAAACACTAGAAATGTCGAAAATTTCGTCAAAATCGACTTCTATAGTCAAAAATAAACATTTTAAAAAAGTGATCACAAATTTTTCACACACCCCGTATTTGTTTTAAAGAAACTGATAAATTTTCAGTATACCTTAATACCGATCGACTTGAATAGCTGAGGATGGCGCAATGGCAGCTCAACCATCTCTTTAATTTGAGCTAGTTGTTTGCGGACACCGCCAATATCGTCATAGCCGATATCATTGACACTCTCCTCTTCTTCCTCGCGTTTGATCGGATCACCTTCACAATGGATACGAGTGTCCGGTGCTACGATACATGCCGGTGATGGATCCGTTTCCACGACTTTAAATTCAACTGTGCGCATGGCAGCTTTTACCGAAAATATATCGCCTTTGTGCACTGGTCTGTACGATTCGAGAAAGTAGGGCTTCAAGAAGACCTCGAAAATGTTTCTAAAAAGTCACATGTAGATTAATTAAAAAGTGGAAAAAATACCCGGTAAGGCCTTCAATGGTATCATCGATGGGTAGAATATGCACTCTTTGCCCATAACTAATGTTTGGTGCGGCATTCACACTAAAACGTTAAGTATAAATATGAAAAAATTAGTTTGGTTTAACGGTGTTGCAAAATTTTTGGAACTAGTATGAGAAGCTTCCAAAATGTTAGTTTAAGTAATAGACCAATTTCACAAAAAAGGTGAAACTGCTCTGTTCATCAGACTTCTATTTTTTGAGGTTTGTATCAATATGATAACATCTAAGTTAACATACCTTCTTATACCTCGATAATATAATAATCAGCCTTAATGCTTATTAAATTTTCATTTCAGAGATTTTTTTAAAGTTATTGCATATCTCAATAAATTTTTTTGCATAATCAACTAACCTAACAACGTCGCCAAGTCGAACCCGCAGATTATGACGGACAACCCTATTCATCATAATTTTCTCATTTGGACAGCTTTCATCGGCTAGCACAATACAGACGGTCTCACGACGTTTCTTGCCCTTCAAAATAACAGTATCGCCACGGAATAATCCAAGTTCATCCATTTTAGCCTAAAAAAGATAATCGCAAAATGAATCCTACTATAAACTGTGTAATGTCCCGTTGTGTCCTATATTAAGACACAGGACATAATGTGTCCTGTGTTAACCCATTTTTATACCCTGGTAGTCTTCAAAAAAAAATTTTCAGTTTTTATCCCCAGAAGTAGGAAATCTCCGTCCCGATACTTTTCGTAAGAGTATACCTGTGATAAACCAACGATAGAATTATCATCCTTCGCACTATGTTCGACCATCAAGCGGTTTGGCTTATGCTTTTCTTTAAGAATAGCAGTTGCGAGCTGCTCATTCTTCTTCGATTTTTCATCCGTTTTAGTAGGAACCGAGGCCATATTTTAAATTGATCACAAAAATACTTTGAATAATATCAACTAAAAAATATTAAATTATGATAAAAAGACAAAATAGGATAAAAATGAATTTTCGTAATAATATCAGAGGGCAAAAGTTCGGGAACCGACGAAAATTCGGAGACACTTTCGGATTTTGCATTTTTGGNGGATAAAAATGAATTTTCGTAATAATATCAGAGGGCAAAAGTTCGGGAACCGACGAAAATTCGGAGACACTTTCGGATTTTGCATTTTTGGTGTTTTCAATACAAAAAACGCAAAATGAACACAGCGATTTGAGCTGCTTCTAGCATGTTGTGTCCTGTGTTCCGACAGGAGTAGTGTCCCCGAATTTTTGTCGGTTGTCCCCGAACTTTTGGACGTTTTCCCCCAAACTTTGTCCCCCCACCTCATATAATATTTCTAAACGTAATATATTTCGTAATTATATATTCTAGAAGAAAATTCTTAATCAACGTCACAAAATCATTCGAAAATTTTGAAAAAGCTCTTTTCTATCTCAAAACTTTATATTTTGATGATATTCTTACCGTATAACAAGTAGGATGACATATACTCGCGGGAATTTGAAAAGGGTTGCAGTGGACTGTTGCGATAATAATGAAAATAGAAAAAGGACATTTTGTAACAGAAAAATCCCCATTTTCATATTACTGAAACAGCACACAAAAGTGAAAAAAATTGAATCTGCGTAAAAACGTGGTAATTTATTTGTTCCATAAGTCACAGTTATACAACCAATTACGACCTATGTAAATATAACACTGAGATATAGCTAAAATAACAAGGCAGTCCTATCCTGTACAAGTATCACAGATTGGATTCCACTTTTCTGATCACATTCCTGGGCCGCATAGACTCATGGGTTTCGTATCAGTCGCTTGAACTGGCGCAGATCATGGGTCGTAGCGACTTTGGCCGAGAGTTCGTTCCAGATACGCCTGACAGAGTTCACGGAGCTGCTTCAAGTGATGTGGCTGACAGGACGAGCTCCAATCCATGACCAGTTCTTGCGCTTTGACGGAAGTCCAGGGAGCTTTTCAACACGAAGGCATTATCGGGTTTCTATCGTCTGACATTTGCATAATGGTGGGCAAGTACAGCGCGTTTCTCCATAGCAAGTTGACTTAATGGGATCCAGTTCAGATTGTCTACAAGCGGTGTAGTGGGTAGAGAAACGGAATCATTTGTGGCAAGTCTAGCGGCAAACTTCTTGACTCTTTCAATCAAATTCTGGAGCACAATTTGGAAATTGTACCTTTAATTAAGTGCCAATAACATTTTACGAACGAATCGATCCACAAGCGTCACAACTCAAAAAAAAAAATCAAAATTTCAAAAGCAATTTTAAAAATAGGAAACTGGGTTTTCTCAAAAATTTTTTGTTTTATTTGATAGATCTCGAGCTGTATAATATTTTTACAAAAAGAATTGAGTGAATTAAAAAAAATTTCGTTGAGAAAAACTTATTTTTCTGCAACTAACAAAAACGTGTGTTATTAACACAAACGCGTGTTATTGAATCGAAAACTATTTAAATTTCTGTCCGCAACTTTTGGAGCTAATTCGGCTCTTAGACTGCTCGCTAATTCAGATTTTCGCTTCAATACACCGATTCCTTCCCTGAATCAGGGTCAAGGAGTGCGCGCAATCGATTCCTCGCATAAAATTATCCCTAAAGGGTCACTTGTTAAAAAATTTTCTACTCGACCCTACTTTGGACCCCACTTTTCACGAAGTGACCTCAAACCACACGCCCCCCCCCGTTGTCCAGCATGATCTATAGTTCTTTCAAAGAATTTAATTTTTTTTTGTTTCAATAAACAATTCTTCTTTTAATTCCTGATTCAATCGGAAAATTTTATAGAAGAAAAAAATCTTTGACGAAAAAAATACTATAAGAAATCCAACGAGCTATCGCTCGACTCATTTTGTAATAAAATTGTCAAATTCAAGTTTTCGTGTCAATGCACAGACCAGTTCAAACTTGTTCGAGACACTTAGAGTCTCGAATTACACGTAATTTGAGACGTTTAGAGGTGCATTTAGAGTCTCTAAATCATTTCGAGAAAATTAGCGAGCTGCCTNCGAGACACTTAGAGTCTCGAATTACACGTAATTTGAGACGTTTAGAGGTGCATTTAGAGTCTCTAAATCATTTCGAGAAAATTAGCGAGCTGCCTTATACCCCCATTGAACGTGGTCTCAAATCGAAAATTTTACTTCTCAAAATTTTCTCAAAAATGACCCTATATGGGCTATTTTTATGCGGGGAATCGATTGCTCACATTCACAAAGCGCGAAAACGCTTTCCGGACCCTGATTCAGGGCCATAAATGTCTACTAGACATTTATAGGCTGTAGGATGTTTCGGCACAAAATTTCGAAAGGTTATTTTCGACGGAAAGTTTCGAAACGGTCATTTCGAAAGATTTTTTTTGAAACGGACATTTCGCAAGATTTTTTCGAAACGAACAAGTCCGTTTCGAAAAAATCTTGCGAAATGTCCTTTTCCAAAATAACTTGAAATGTCTGATTCGAATATAACTTTTTTAAATGTCCGTGTCGAAATTAACTTTCACAACCATTTCCGCCGAAACATCCTATAGCCCATTTATGGCCCTGAATCATATAGGCTATAGGGTCATTTTTGAGAAATAAAATTTTCNAACCATTTCCGCCGAAACATCCTATAGCCCATTTATGGCCCTGAATCATATAGGCTATAGGGTCATTTTTGAGAAATAAAATTTTCAATTTGAGACCACGTTCAATGGAGTATAAGAGCCGAAGTAGCTCCCAACTTTTATATGACTTTTGACCACCATGTAGGAGAATTCCCCCCCCCCCACAGGTCCCCCATACTTACAGGGGGGTGCAAAAGTCCTGGCATAAGGTGCGCTAAGTCCTGGCATAGGATGCAAAAGTCCTGGCATAGGGTGCAAAAGTCCTGGCATGATGCGACAAAAAATGTTATTTGAGAGATCTAACGTAAAGGAGTGTTATAGCGTTAAAAAAATTGTGGGACGAATTTCTCTGAAGATGTACGATTTTTTCAAGATGTGGTTCTTTATGTGTTATTATAGGGTATGTACCTTTGAGGGCGGCTAACTTTTTATAGGAAAATGTATTGCTAATAAATTTGGTATAGAAAGATTCCTCGCATGTTGGGGCGTCTTTAAAAAATCAATGATGCTTTGATTCTTCACTTTATTATTTAGAAAAAATTTATTCAAAATTGACCAATTTTGAAGTATTAACACGTTTTGTTTGGTTCTAACTCCTCAGCCTTGAGGATTTAAGGCCTAATTCTTTTTTATTAACTAGAGCGAAGCCTTCTCTATCAGAATATGTGCTTTCATATTGGTCAACTCTCTTTTAGAAAATTTTCTTAGGCCTTTTATGATACGCCTACACCCTGTAAGTAATCTTCAACGTTGTATAACTTTTTATAGTTAAATGGAAATCAATCGGGGCTTTTTTATTCACTTCTCATATTCAGTAGAGAAGGCTTCACTGTAGCTATTAAAAAAAAGAATTAGGTCATAAATCCTCAATTTCGATGAGTTAGAGTCGAAAAAAAACAAGTTAATACCCCAAAATAGGCTAAATTTTGTCATTTTTGCACAAAAATTTTCTAAGTAGCAAAGTGATGAATCAAAATGGCATTGATTTTTTAAGGATACCCCATCGTGCGAGGAATCTTTTTATAACAAATTTATTTGCAATAAATTTTCCTGTAAAAAGTTTGTCGCTCTCAAAGATACATACCTCAAACCCCTCCCCCATAAAAAACATATCTTGAAAAAATCGTACAACTCCACAGAAATTAGTCCCAAATTTTTTTCTTGGTTTATAACATTCCTTTACATTAGATCTCCAAAATAAACACATTTTGGAAAAAATCCAAGCGAGGGCCACGAACTGCACTTTAGCCAAAAAGTTATACAACTTTGGAGCTGGCTTACGGAAGCAAGTAGTTCATAAATAGCCTAAGAAAAAATTTCTAAAAGAGATTTCACCACTATGAAAGCACATATTCTGATAGAGAAGGCTTCGCTCTAGTTAATAAAAAAGAATTAGGCCTTAAATCCTCAAGGCTGAGGAGTTAGAACCAAACAAAACGTGTTAATACTCCAAAATTGGTCAATTTTGAATAAATTTTTTCTAAATAATAAAGTGAAGAATCAAAGCATCATTGATTTTTTAAAGACGCCCCAACATGCGAGGAATCTTTCTATACCAAATTTATTAGCAATACATTTTCCTATAAAAAGTTAGCCGCCCTCAAAGGTACATACCCTATAATAACATATAAAGAACCACATCTTGAAAAAATCGTACATCTCCAGAGAAATTCGTCCCACAATTTTTTTTAACGCTATAACACTCCTTTACGTTAGATCTCTCAAATAACATTTTTTGTCGCATCATGCCAGGACTTTTGCACCCTATGCCAGGACTTTTGCACCCCCTGTNCTTTACGTTAGATCTCTCAAATAACATTTTTTGTCGCATCATGCCAGGACTTTTGCACCTTATGCCAGGACTTTTGCACCCCCTGTATAACGCTGGACGTAGGTAAGTCACTGTATGATTCAAGGAAACATTGTTCGAAAATTTGTTTTTTGGATTCCCAGCATAAAATTACCGCTAGGATAGGGTTTACCCCACACCTCAAAATGAGACGGGACCGCTTTAAGTCGATTGAAAACGATGAATAACCACCCCAAAATGGAACCGACTTGTTTTTCGCCATTTTTAGGGTACCTCGAAAATAGCCTATACAGTGAAACCTTGTTAATTGGACCCTTAGAGGGGATCCAATTATCCGAAAGTCCAATTAGTCTTAGACTCAAGCCTAAGGCCTAAGCTTGGGTATCCCAAAAATGGCGAAAAACAAGCCGGTTCCATTTTTGGGGTGGTTTTTCGGCGACCGGGCAACTGGCATAAAAACATCTGGCATAACGGACAACTGACATAAAAGTCAACTGGCATAACGGACAACTGGCATAACGAACTATTGGCATAACGGACAACTGACATAAAAGTCAACTGGCATAACGGACAACTAGCATAACGAACTATTGGCATAACGGACAACTGGCATAAAATACAACTGGCATAAAAGACAACTGGCATAATATTTTGTACGTTTTAAAATGAATTTTACATAAAAAATAATATGCCAGTTGTCCGTTATGCCAGTAGTCCGTTATGTCAGTTGTCCGTTATGCCAGTTGACTTTTATGTCAGTTGTCCGTTATGCCAGTAGTCCGTTATGCCAGTTGTCCGTTATGCCAGTAGTACGTTATGTCAGTTGTCCGTTATGCCAGATGTTTTTATGCCAGTTGCCTGGTCGCCGGTTTTTCATCGTTTTCGAGCCGTTTTCAACCGATTTAAAGTGGTCCCGCGTCATTTTGAGGTGTGGGATAAACCCTACCCTTACCAAAATTACATCTATTATGAGTGATTTTTCGAAAATTTTCAAACATCGTTGGTCATTTAAAGTCGTATAGTACCGATTTTTTTTTCTTTCTTGTATAATTTTTTCTATTAAAATAGAATAATTTGCCTTGTTTACTTCATTTTTTTCATTTGTTCTGCAACCATTTTTCTTCAAGAGCTCTTTATGTTATACGATATTTTTCTACTTCATATCTTTGATTCTCATCTTCTCCTTGAGGACCAGCCACGCCACCATTTTTCGGTGATCAGGCCGGAAACCAATTCTTTATTGAATGAGAGACATAGAATCTTTGTGGAGGAAGACAGATAGTCTAAGGAATATGTTCTGTCCTGTGATCGATTGAGGGCGGCAGTTAGAAAGTGGGAAATACACACGCTGGCAGAAAACGCCATTTTCTAACAGTTGTGTGTGTGACTTTCCAACAAGGTGGGGCTTGTGTCCGAAATCACGGGTTCAATGATAATTTATACAGCAAAAAATATTGAGGTCTGCCACAAATGCGTGCAAATAAACTCAATGGCTTCAATACGATTGCAAAATGGTTCCTTCTTCGAGACGTCATTTTTTTCGTCCGAGACGCTTTCCAAATTTTACGTTTGCTGCACGCTAATGAAATTAAATTGTAATAAAAGTTGACTGAATTTCAAAACAAATTGCTTTTGTTGAAATCATACGTGGGCAAGGGGGATGGGATCAGTGACCAAAAATGCGAGTTGGGTCTAGAAAAAATCGAATTTTGCGAGTTTAGTATATAAAAATGCGAATTTTTTGGCGATTTTCGTGCATTTTCACATAAAAATGCGGATTTTTTTTGTCGATTTTCGCGATTTGAATAATATTTTTTGGCGAATTATGCATTTTTTGATGACCCATTTCGCATTTTTCACATAAAAATCTCGCTCGAAAAAAATGCGAATTGGGTTACTTAATTTTTTCGCGAATGCGGAGAAATAGGGATCATGCCCAAAAATTTTCCATTTCTTCATCATACATTGTAACTTTCTGAGTATTTTCAGTTTAAAAACATGTCTCAAAAAAATTTTCGGCTGCGGCGCTGGTTTTTTTACACTAAATCAAGGTTTACACTAAAATTGTTCTAAATTTCCCTTTTGTAACAAAAAAAAGTCCCAAATTTGATATTCTTTAAACCAAAAATCGTAATTTTTTCAACATTTCAGCTTATAAACAAGCATTTGTCCAAAATTTTCGCCTGCGGTGCTGGTTTTTGTACAAGGTTTAAAATTTCCCAATTTTTCAACAAAAAATTCCAAAATCTGCTATTTTTCACCAACAATTTTCATTTTCCGAGCATTTTTCACAATTTTTTGCCTATAATGCTGGTTTGTTTACTCAAGGAAGCCCACTAAATTTCCTATTTTTCAACAAAAAATTTCAAATTTGTCATTTTCACAACAAAAAATATATAAATATGCTTAAAAATAACCAACAAATGATTATTTTTTGTACTGGAAAATGATTAAAATCGCATTTTGTCTAAGGAAACTCTGGCTTGAAAGGTTTCAAGCTTAAAATATTTTTTATATGCTATAAAAACCTATTATTTTTAATTCAAAACTTTTATTTCACATAGGTTTAACCTTTAAAATGAAAATTTCTTATACCCCACCCCTGGAAACAAGGGTGTTAGATTATACTCTTTTCATCGTGGGAATGTTTGCTTTCATTTGTGCTTGAAATTTGTTCCAATTTTTGAAACTTATCTTTACCATTTTAAACTTTCTCAAAAAGATTAATTCTTTGATATTTTAGTGACACTCAACCGACGATCGATTAAAGTGGATAAATTTCTTGAATTGCTTGATCATAATTCGACGTCGAATTTGTTCCATCAGTAACCTTGGGTCTATAAACCTCAAGAAGTACAAGATCTGCTGCGCTACTCTATATAGATTTAGAGATTAACATCTCTTGTTCGTACTTTCAATCAGAATTCAAAGATGTTTTACTTTGACGAAGACCATACGGAACATGGATTTAGTAAGTTTTTTACGGAACATGGATTTAGTGGTAAGATTAAGTGGTTGTAATATTCAATACTACTAAGCACATGTGTTTCAAATAGCGAAAAAAGCCTGAAGCCGCGAATAGGAAAAATGTGCTCAAAAAATTTCGGTTCATGCAAAAAAATCAGCCAAAAATTTTTCCCGGCTTTAAACTTTTTTCCCATTGAAACACATGTGGGGGGGGGGACCAAGGGAAAATCCCCCTAAGTCTGAAAAATTTTAATTTGCCAGGACGAAAAATGAAAAAATTTCCAAAAAGTATCAAAATTCTCCCCTCAAATCTGGACCAAAATTACGACGCTGATCGTAGCTATGTTAGGAAGATAATTTTTACTTTATTCTATGCTTTAACAATTCATTTTAAGTCTGTTTGTACAGGCTATGTTCCATTATTTGTTTTTGACAACCAGCATTTCCTTCTGATTTATGGCTATAAACCTTGGAGGCCAAGTGTCCTTATAAGAATTGTCCTTATTTTTTAGAGGCTAATTCTTATTTTACTATAAAATCTTTTTTGTGTGAAAAATCTTATTTTTTTACGATTTTATTAAAGATTATTTATTTTTTACCTATTTTTCAAAAAAAATGTCCTTATTTTCAAAAAAATGTTATCTTATTTCCATTCTTCCGGACTTTGGTATCCCTGCTATATGCTCATACATTTCCCATAACGGCATCACTACATTCTATTTTATTATTTATATTCGCACAAAAAATTTTGTTTTTGGTTTTTTTAATTTGTATGTTTTGATCTATTATGGCATGACTTCTAATCTTTTTCTCCCTAAAATCATCGTGCTCGATTATTGTTTTTTTCGCTTTTCTATCATGGTATGACTTTTAACCCTTTTCTCCTTAAAATCATCGTGCTTGAAGATTGTTTTTCTTGCTCAGCATTTTTTTCTCCACACAAAGACTTCCCATACATTTTGCCGAATATATATGCTCGCATCAACCAAAAACCTCTCTTCTCTGTTCTTTTCCCTATCTTGCAATGGTCCACTTTTTTAAATTTGCAGTCCCCATTCACCGAGGTTTGCTCTTGTTGTATCCACATGATCTCAACCAACATTTTCGCAAGAGCGTCATGCTAGAGGACGCGAGAAATAGAATAGGGGGACCTATGTGTTTATTGTTGTTCTAATATGAATAAGTCGAGAATGGATGAATGCAGAGTCGATGTTCTAGATTATTCGCGAAAAAGCTCATTTAAAATCTAGAGGGAGCCAGATGGCTGGAGTTGGTCAATGAACATAGAGGAAAATGAGCCTTGCGAAATGTAAACGCCAAACGCAGCGAATGGTGAATCGAAAATTGCACTCTGCTCGTCGTCGGAGTGGATCGCGTGTGAACGCGGAAAATTGTGTGCCCCACAGCTTGTGGTTGGCGAAGAAGAGAGAAACTTCTCGTTTCACAGCTCGGGCACATGTGATTCGGTTACTGCTTTTGGCGTTTTACTTTTTTGCAGCTTTGATCTATTTCACTCCATTTCTTATTTCTTTCATTTTTCATATAGAATGACTCAGAATTTCTTCTGTTTACTCATTTTTCATCACAATTGCATCAGATTTTTATCAAATTTTTTTCTTTTAAAATCAGCCGAAAAACATCCTATTAGTTGTTTTTTAGTAAAAAAAACACATTGGTGATGTTATTTTTGCGTAAAAATCCTATAAAAAAATACTGAAAAAGTTTACTTCGTTTTTGATACCATAAGTGAATCCAACAAAGTGAACTAGCTCCATAATTTCTTCTGTTTACTCATTTTTCATCACACTTGCATCAGATTTTCATCAAATTTTATATTATAAACAAATTCCAGGTCGTTTGATTTTTGTTATTAATTTTGTGTAAAAATGAATAATATTTGTTTTAGTCTAATTGTTTTTTATTTTAGACGCACCAACTTCCAACAATCCTGGGTGCCCTCAACGGGAGATTATCAACCAAGATAGAACGGCTACTGGAATCGCTAATATTGCACCAATTGGTTGCTTCTTTGATCGCGGCAGTACTACTGCACAGCCAGCATCATCAGTATTTCATCCAAGCTATTCCGAGGCAACATTGCCTGTTATCTGGCCAAAGGATTTGTGTGAAACGACTCGATATTCCAACCAAGTGGATGAGATGAAAACGATGAACGAGAATTTCAATGGTTTACTGTCCCATGGTTTTTGCTTGAAGAAGTGAGAGCTTTTTTACAATTAAAATTTTAACATATTTTTACACAAAAAACCGTACTTTTTGCGTTTTTTAGCGAAAATTTTTTTCAAAAATTCCTATCAATTGTCATGCGAGAAATAGATTGCGTTCATGAAAATATCCCTTATAGGTGATTTTTGAAAAAATTTTTTACCTTTTTTTTACCAAAAACGCAAAAGTATGGTTTTTTGGCTTACCCTGTGTATAACAGAATCAATTATATCTGTTTTTGTAGTGCCGGCAGCGATGCTGAAAATGAAAATCAGGATAAGGACAAACTATCAACAGGACGATTCATTCTTGGTGACGATGAAGAAGAGTTCTTGTCGGATGAGTCGGACTTTGATAGCGCAACTGCTGGCTTCCCGCTTGACGAAGACTCCGGCATTGGTTTCTCGGCACCAAATAGTATAAGTGATGAAAACGAGCTTATGGAACAACCAACGGAATTGATTCCTCTTCGTTCAATCAACATTGGTAGTTTGGGCCGACCTAGTGTGAAAACTCGACGCCGTGCATCGAAGCTACGGTTTCAAGGTGGGTTCATGATTTTTAAAATTTATATTGGGACTGCATAGATGGATATTTCAATTCTTTAGTTTCGGAATCAGTTCATACTTTGAGCTTTTTGAGGGTCTTGTTTTTGTTTGTATTAGTAATACACAGTGCTCCACAAACAGCGCCGTAATTATGGGGGAGGGGGAAATCAGGGGAATCTTCCTCCCCCTAACCTGAAAACATTTTAAAATTCTGGGAAGAAAATGGAAATTTTTATCGAAAAAATCGATTTTTGAGCCCCTAGATGAATTTTCCCGGGAAAGTGATGTTCTACAAAGTCGTTACCATGAAATTTCACGTTGAAATGACACCTCGTGAACGATTTTTGACTTGTAGAAAAAAGTTATGGTCGATTTTATGCAAATTTCTATGGAAAACGGGTTTTTATCGAAAAAATAGATTTTGGACCCCCTAGATGAATTTTTTCGTGGAAGTGGTGTTCTACAAAGTTGTTCGCCATAAAAAACAACCCAAATCTGAAATTTTCAAAACTTCCTTCCCCAAATCTGGATCAAAATTACGGCGCGATCCACAAAGTTGTATAGAAAATGATTTCGTTTTGCTCTTCAATTCCTCTCGATAGTCTGTTTGCGAATTTTAAAGCATTGCAGTCGCACAGCCTGGCACCACCTGAGCGACTAGAGAGTATGGAAAAGCGCTTGCACACGGGACCGCTTAACATTTATCAATGATCACTTCGTTCTTCTGCTAACAAATAAACATGTACTTTATCACATAATAATTTTCGTTGCCTTAAAATTGGTTTATCTTATCACCTCACAAACACTAGAAAATTCCTTCAAAGAGTAATTAAACCAAATTATCAGCTTGTTTATCATGATTTGAAAGTGTAAATAAAAAGTTTCGGGTCATTTGGGGTAAAATGGGGGTAAAGCACAAAAATCAGGCTGTATTAAATTATAAAAAAAGTTTTTTCTGTTTAAATTTCTGCCATTGTTCTTTAAACGAAGAACTTATGATTTTTGAAAAAAATTTTCGAATCGAAAAAAACATGAAAAAATTCCGGTTTTTTTCGATATACCCTGTAATAATATATTTTTAGCATCAGCTTTAGTTATAAAGGACGACTAAAACACACATTTAATTAATTTTCCTAAGGCTGCGTTCAAGCATGGCAAAAAAAGTCTAACTTTGCCTAATTTTCAATAAAATTGTGTTTATTGAAACGATTGGTCATGAAGCATAAAATTTTATTCGCTGAGAAGCAAAAAAACTAATAAAATTTTATGCTTCATGACCAATCGTTTCAATAAACACGATTTTATTGAAAATCAGGCAATATTACATTTTTTAACAACTTTTTACATGCTTGAACGCAATCCAACCGAAATGAGGTTGGGTTTTGCATAATTTGGATTCGCATCAGCGTACACAAATGTACGTTCTGTAAAAGGGGGAACCTGTTCTCTACAAATGGATGCAAGGTATTTGTCAAAAACGATTTATAATAAGCAATAGAATCGATTGAGAGTATTCAATTTCAGCGGATTATAATAATTCGAGCTTTGTATTAGGATCATATTTTTGCAGAATAACGGTGAAAAAATAACATTTTACACGTATAAAATTGCATCCCTCTAATTCTCGATCTGAGTTTGCATTTCTGCTTATTTTTAATCATTTTTGCTTAAATTTGAACTTCAATTAAACTGGCCAAATTTGACCCTTTCCTGCTATCAAAATCAAAAAATTCCTTCAGGTTTGAGTTCTCCATGTTGAAACCCCCCCCCTCCCGAGTACAAAAAATCATCTGATTTGGAGAACTTTTTGAAAATTCGATTTTTTCCTCATGGAAATTTAAAAAAATAGAAACACTAGTTTTAAGCTGAAAATGCTTCGAAAATTTCAATTTTTGACGAAAATTTTATTTGGAAACCTCAAGTTTAGAGAAAAACCATCGTCGCATGCAAATTTTTTGTGTAAAATGCTTGTTTATAAGCTGAAAATGCTCCAGATCNATTTTTTATCAAAAAATGAGTTTTTGCTCAAAAAATTTTGCTCACGATTCGAATTTTTTCTCAAGAATAATTTTGCTCAAAAATTTAAGAAAAAATTTGATTTTTAAGCAAAATTCAATTTTTTATTATTCTTTTTTATTCCGCTGTGTCAATATTTCCTTATTTGTTTTCGAAATTTCTTTTCTTTCTCATGTAAAGCGGTTATAATTGATATTTGATCACTTGCTTCTTTCTCATATAAAGCGGTTATTGATATTTGGTCGCTTGATAGTAACATGTTTGCTTGAACGGATGTAATTTTTTACACATTTCAAAGTTTGATTATTGGCCAGCGATGACGTATAAAATTTGGGTTTCATGTAAAATTTACAATCTAAACTTAATATTGGTTTGTGTGCATGACTTTGAAGACGACCTTGTGTCTTAGCTTTTTTTGTTTTCGGCATTCGTCCTTGGTCACGAGGTTTGGTCGAAAAGAGTTGAGTGCTCGATCACATTTCTCTCTGAGAAAACTAGCCACATGATTCGCACATAAAGAATGGAAAACGAGGGACCAACTGAGTATTCCGGAATTGATTATTCTCCCTAGCAGGAAAGAAAGAAAATAACAAAGTTGCAATTATTTTTAAGAGAAAAAAANGGGACCAACTGAGTATTCCGGAATTGATTATTCTCCCTAGCAGGAAAGAAAGAAAATAACAAAGTTGCAATTATTTTTAAGAGAAAAAAAATTCAAAGCACATATTTTCAAAAAGATACATTTTATTAGCAATAGAACAAATATCACGGCTTATGGGATTTATGGAGTTATTTTGGTATTTTGCGTGGTAACCTACAAAAATAAAATTAATCTACAGCTTATACAGGTTACAGGGTGTTCCAAAAAATCGTCATTTGGTCATTTTTTGGCGAAAAATTTTCAAAAATTTTTTTTTCAAAATTACTCATTAGGGATATTTTTATGCGAGAAATCAATTTCGCGCATCGGAAAACCTTGAAATTTCTCCCAGATCATGAAATATCCAATTTTCAAATAAGAATTCCTACTGAAAAAATACGAAAATGGTATATTTTTCATGGCATGTGAGTCGTTTTCAAGGTTTTTTGTTGCGTGCAATCGACTTCTCGCATAAAACTACCTCTAATGTCATTTTGGAGAAAAAAATTTTCGGAAAATTTTCACTAAAAAATGATCAAATGTCGGTTTTTTGGAACACTCTGTAAGATATGAAAATTTGTTGCGTCAGTATAAATTTGTTTGGGTAATAATTCCTTGATTAAAGGAAAATTACACACGTCTTTCTTAATTATTAATTAAGGATATTTTTAGATCTCTACAAGTTGACTGATCATCATCTTGGTAGTGNTTCCTTGATTAAAGGAAAATTACACACGTCTTTCTTAATTATTAATTAAGGATATTTTTAGATCTCTACAAGTTGACTGATCATCATCTTGGTAGTGGTGCTTATGCTAGTGTTCGAACAGCGGTCTCCGTTTCAACTGGTCAAGAAGTTGCGGTGAAATTGGTGCACAAACATGAACCCGGTCATACTCGTTCGAGAATCATGCGTGAAGTGGATACTTTCAATCTATGCAAGCAACATCCAAATATTGTTCAATTACTAGACTGGTTTGAAGACGCGGATAATTTTTATTTGGTTTTTGAAAAGATGCATGGTGGCCCATTACTAAATCATATTCGTAAGTTTTCCAGGGTGAGCCAAAATCAGAACATTTCTGATCAATCAGACTCATTTTGAGCCATGTATAAAGTTATTTTCATGCAATTTTTGAAAAATTTTCGCCAAAAAACGAAAAATACGAATTTTTTTTTTGGCTCATCCTGTAAGTTGACCATTTTTCATTCATACTCTTGATATTTTTTAGAACGTAAGATTTGTTTCACCGAGCAAGAAGCTAGCCAAGTTGCGAAAGATATTGTCACCGGATTAAAGTTCTTACACGATCATGGCATTGCTCATCGTAATTTACCCTAGCTAGTTTTATGAAGACAACTTCTTTTTAGGCGATATTAAGCCAGAGAACATTTTATGCACTGATCCGGACCGCGTCTCACCCGTGAAGCTATGCGATCTCGATTTGGCCAGCAAACCTCAGTTGACTACACCTCGTTCTTTGCCTTCCGTGAATAGTGAACCAAATTTGGCTAGCCCTGTGGGCAGTGCGGAGTTTATGGCACCCGAAGTGGTTGATGCTTTTGTTGGCGATGCGTTAAAGTACGACAAACGATGCGATATGTGGTCGGTCGGAGTGATCATATACATTATGCTGTGTGGATATCGTAAGCTGGTTTTCTTCATCTATCTCAACGTATTATATATGTTATAGCACCTTTCTATGGAGAATGCAGTCGAGATGATTGTGAGTGGAATAATGGACTACCATGCGAGGATTGTCAGAATGAACTTTTCCATCGAATTCAAGTAATATTATATGCCAGGGAATCTGGAAGAATGAAAATAAGGATNATGGAGAATGCAGTCGAGATGATTGTGAGTGGAATAATGGACTACCATGCGAGGATTGTCAGAATGAACTTTTCCATCGAATTCAAGTAATATTATATGCCAGGGAATCTGGAAGAATGAAAATAAGGATGAAAATTTTTGAAAATAAGGACATTTTTACAAAAATAGGTGTAAAAATAAGATTTTCTACTAGAATCAGTGAAAAAAATCACTTGGCATTCCTGTATTATGCTATTAATAAGGTTTTAAGCAAGTTTTTTTAGCGAGGCAAATTCGAGTTTCCTGAAGATGAGTGGAAAAATATTAGTTCTGAAGCGACGGATCTCATTTCTCGTCTACTTGTGAAGAACGTTAAACGTCGGCTGACTGCAAATGAGGTTTTGAAACACCCATGGATTCGTTCTGCGCCAAATACGAAGCTATCTACGCCGAACAATCTTGTGAAGACGAATAGCGCTAGGGATGTTCATCAAATCAACGAGGTAAGGGAAATAAGATATACAAGAGTGAGCTCCCAAAAAACACAACCGTACTTTCTAAAAATGCTCAAAAAATGAAAATTTTTGGTAAAAAAATAGCTGATTTTGGACATTTTTGTTGAAAAAATATGAAAGTTGGGTGAAAATGTGCAGGGTGAGCCAAAAAATCATATCATACTTTTTGGCTAATCCAATGTACTCTCACTTGAACCAAAATTTTAGCACTTCCAAATCATGAATCGCTTTGGCACTCGATTATCGTCACGAAGTGAGAACACAGACGAGTCGGGTTCTCCACCATCACCGACGACTTTGGAAGTTCCGGAAACGTTCCTAAATGCATCTGAGCTTCATAATCGCGGAACTAAGGACATGGATTTTCATCCTTCTGCTGCAGCAACAACAACACGTGTCACCAATTGCGAACAGAGCTTCCCACGAATTCTTAGTCCATCGTCGTGCATCGTTTCATCTATGAATAGTAATAATTAAGTAACGTTCAGGCATAATTTCCGCTTGTAATTTATGTGATTTATTGTGATATCTCTATGGATTAGTTTTTATGAAGCTTAAATGTGGTGTTACCATAAAATGTTCAAGACATAGATATATCCTTGACACAATGATCTATTATAAATTTTTTTATGACAAGTTTTTCAGATCTTATATTTATAGGCAAGGAAAATTACAGATTGAGCCAAAAAATCGACTTTTACGTTTCTTGGTGAAAATTGAAATTTTTTCAAAAGTCACNTTCAGATCTTATATTTATAGGCAAGGAAAATTACAGATTGAGCCAAAAAATCGACTTTTACGTTTCTTGGTGAAAATTGAAATTTTTTCAAAAGTCACTTAGTATTTTCATGCGATTTTTGAAAAAAAAAGAAAAATTTTCACCAAAAAACGTAAGAGTACGGTTTGTTGTTCATCCTGTATTTTTTTTTAATCCTCATAGCCTATGTGAGAATTTAGAAAAATTGCTTTTGAAAATGCCTTCAAAATTCGATTTTTGAGCAAAAATGGATTTTTTTTGTTTTAAAAACTTGTCATTCTTCGTTTCGTGTATATTTTAAATTATATATATATAATTCGGGTTATTTAATAGTTTCATCTATGTTTCTCTCGAAACATATGGTTTCGTTTTTGTTGCCAAATCAATCTCAAATTCCATGTTTCTCTCTTTAAAGTAGTGCAATTTTTCAAGGCTCATTCTTATGCTATAAAATATATATTGGAATTTACTTTCATTTATATATATAACATTAAACATAAGAACGAGTTATAGCAAAGTTAATTATTTGTTTTTGTTAACGCCGTGAAAATTTACCCTGTAAGTTATTTTCTCGCTTTGGCGTTTAGTTTTAAGATATTGCATGTTGAATTTCTTCTAATGTTAGTGTTCCAATATATAAAAATTCCGTTTGTTAATTGTTATGTTTAAATCATACTTCATGCTATACCTTGTATCTAGATATTTTTTATTTCGGGTCATGTACAAAAAATGTCTCTTGGCTATGAGTATGGTAGTTTAAATTTGTTAGGCAAATCTAAAAGTGAATATTTAAGGATAAGTTGTATGGCCATTAGACACTTTGTACTTCCATTGGCAATCTATTTATATAAGAAAGTCGGAATTACAAGAAAAAAACTTTTCTAAATGCCGAAAAGCCAAAAAAGTTATTGATCCAAATTTCGTCATGGAATGTAAAACACTTGATGAAATTTGAGTCAAACGGACAAGTCATAAAATTGTCCTTTCGGCATCTAGAAACGTTTTTAAAATGTTTAATTCCGATGTTCTTATACACAAATTTTGCTAAAATTTTTATATAGACCTAATGTTTTTAGGCCATTTTAGCATTAATCTATCGAACAATTCAATAATAGTTCAAATTTTCGTGTATAACATCTGATGAGCCTAATAGTCTTTATATGATTATTTATAGCCACGGTATTCGAAACTTGCAAAAAAGTTCCAACCGGATCGAACTCTCCTCGTTAGAAACTGCAAATCTAGAGTTCTAACCACAACACAGTTCATTCCAGCTTGAACTTTTTTGCAAGTTTCAGACGCCGTTTAACAGCAATTGCCTTATAACACGTGTAACTTATAATCGCGATTTCTGGGTAGATTTAGCCCAACTCCAGGATCGTTTGTATAGTAATTTCTTTTTTTCATTTTTGTAAATAGGTATGTATATTTGTATATTTTAGAAACTACAAAAAATGTTCGAACTATAGAAGTTAGAGTTAGCTGGCATATATAATTCGATCATTTTTGCTTTGCTGCACCTCGTGTTATACACGTTCCATCATTAGCTATTTAGTCAACCATAATCGAACTTCATCGCGGGTGTACATTTTTTCTCTTTAAATTTTGTGTAACACACCATGAGCCTATCTCCAACGAGATAAAAAAAATGGCTAAAAATCTCTTTTCTATGCGAGGATTCGAATTTGCGAAAATTTGGTCGAAAAATCNACACACCATGAGCCTATCTCCAACGAGATAAAAAAAATGGCTAAAAATCTCTTTTCTATGCGAGGATTCGAATTTGCGAAAATTTGATCGAAAAATCATCCACTTTTTTAGCCATAATTGATTCTGATGTGTTATACAAGTTTTTTCTCGAAATATATCTCTAAAACTCATTTTTTACCAAATTTAACCTTTTTTTGGATAAAATCCCTACTAATATCTATGTAAAATTCTTCGATCACCTCTGTTTTTTTATCCAACTCGGGTTTTTATCTGCAAAATTATCTAGGTATTTTTTGGGGATTTTCGTAAACTAAACATGAAAGTGTCATTATTTTATGATTAATTACATTAAAGAATTTCAATCCAAAAAATATCGAGAATTTTTTTCCTTTAACTATGACTAACTGTTTAAAATATATAACACAATTACTGGTTCTTATTTATGCGTGTATTTGGCTCTTCCTCATTTCATTCATTTAACCTTGAATTTCGATCGAAGGCGCATCGAGCGACATTAGATCAAGAACTCACACTATTTTAGAAACTGCTCATGCTTCTAGATCTTTTTCCTTCGAATTAGTCATTTTTAATTACTGCCTTAGCACAAAAGATATACCTTATTACAGTGGCGCAAAGAAAAGGGGAAGGGGAGCTGAAAAATTTCAATGACGTTTTTCCCAAGTCTTCCCCCAAACTAAAACTCACTTTGCGCCGCTGCCTTTTAGCCTAGCTACAGCTTAGCACAACACCACATTATGCTAATTCGTTTTTTTCTTTTTTTGAACGATACACGAAGTCCTGTTCGCAAACCCAATTTGTCGGTACTGCCGATAATTCGAGCTCGAAACGAGCTTTTTTTTAGGAAATTACCATCTCTCTAGTTAACATGGATGACTATTTGTGGTCTATTTTTTTAATAGTCTATAGTANATAATTCGAGCTCGAAACGAGCTTTTTTTTTAGGAAATTACCATCTCTCTAGTTAACATGGATGACTATTTGTGGTCTATTTTTTTAATAGTCTATAGTATCTTTTCTATTGTAGTCTTCTCGGCATTTTACAGTGATATCGTTGCACAACTACATCACCTCATGAGCTTATCTTCGCCACACACAAAGCGACTCTTTGTCTAGACAAATCATGTGGCTTGCAAAACGGCTAGTTGTTTAACATATCCTGAAAAAAAGCCACGCGCTCCTGCACTGTACCCGTAAAAACATAAAGGCAAAAAGAACACAAAAAAAAATTAGTTGTTAGTTGAAATTCGCTCCGACTGTACACAGCACATGGACTTTATATGGAACTTTAATTGTAATACATACTTATTCTTCTGTTCTCTATTTTTAAGTTCAAGTTGAAAAGTCGTTTATTGTGCTCCTGTATTGTCGGTGTCGTTCAAGTTCTTTCGCGTTAGTTATGTACAATATTATACAGGTATATTACCTTTTTGAAACTCGATTGTCTTCTTAATCGTGTGTCTATTTTCGAAACAATGTCGGCATTAAATTGTTGAATTTTTCTATTTGTTGAAAATCATCTCTCTCTATCTCAAACAATAGGTTGTTTTCAGCAGGATTTATATTTCCATAGTACGACAGAAGATAGACTTAAGACATGAATTTCATGTCCTGAGTGCAAATAGCCCCGAAAAAACATTCCTTGAGNTTGTTTTCAGCAGGATTTATATTTCCATAGTACGACAGAAGATAGACTTAAGACATGAATTTCATGTCCTGAGTGCAAATAGCCCCGAAAAAACATTCCTTGAGGCTATTTCTGTCCTGAAACGGAAGTAAAAATCCTCGGTTACGGTTACAATCTCAAAATGCCAATGTTTATGTTTAACATCTTTGCGTAATATACATAATTCTTTTTAGCAATCGAGTTGTATAAATTATTTTCATTGTTTAAAAATTTGTATACGGTTTACAGTAAAATCAAATAAATGTTTGACAGGAAATTTTTGATAACAATAAATTCATCACAAAAAAATTTTGAACAATAAATTCATCACATAGGAGTCAATTTTTGCGCACTCCGGAAGGTAGAAAGTAAGAAGAAAATATGCAAATTTTGAACGAACTTTCTACTTTTCTATGTGTGCAATTCGCCCCAAGACATGCAAATCCAAAAAACATTACAGCACCTTGTGTTAAATTTCCACAAATTGTACCACATGTTGGAAATTTTGATCACGAAAGAATATACACCGATATAACACAATAAAAACGATTTCTAATCATCAGTAGGGATTCCATGTCGTTGATTTACTTGAAAAATACGATTTTCCATGCACCCAACTAAGCCCTAGTGCTTCGACTGACATGAATTGGTGCGTTGTCCTGTCCTGGGCGAAAACGAAGTCTTGATCCGAGTGGCGGAGGAAAACGGAAGCAAACAGTGTCGCAGTACTCTCTGGTAATCAAGGGAATCCATTTTGTTCGTAATAAATGCCAATCTGAGCTTAGCAGCGGAGCTGAAGTCGGCCCATACCATAACATTGTTACCGCCAAAATTGCGTCTCGAAAAAAACCGCTCTTCTTTCCTCAATTCATGTCTGGGACCGTCGGGACCATCAAAGTTGAACTTTTTTCGTCACTTCAGATCACCTAAACATATCAATTAGTCATTCAACCCCTAAGAATCCCCCAAATAAACTTACCTTTGACCAGTTCCTGGCTCTATGTTTTTTGCAAACGAATTTTCGCACACTCGGCCTAAAGACCTATCTGAGTTTTAAAACTTAAAAAAAAATCGGCGTGGATAGGTCTTTAGGCCGAGTGTGCGAAAATTCGTTTGCGAAAAAACATAGAGCCCAGTTCCTGTGCATGTTTTGGCGTGCAAATTCGAGTCGGCGTAGCTTATCCATCAAGGTTGAACTTTTTTTCGTTACTCCAGATCACCTAAACATCATCAATTAGCCTATCATTCAACCCCTAAGAATCCTCCAAATAAACTTACCTTTGACCAGTTTCTGTGCATGTTTTGGCGTGGAAATTCGAGTCGGCGTCGCTTATGTTCATTCGTAAGAGCTGACATACGTTTCAAGTGTTGGATTCTTCGCAATAACCAACCAAACCATCTCTGGCGTAACATTCAGGCAATTCGCTCTTAATACTGCTACATATCTTAGTTGAATTCGAATCTGCACGATAAATTCAGCGCTTATTTCGCTCGGAAAGTTTGCTCAGTCTGCTTTTTCGTACCATAATCAGCCTGATTTCTCAAGTAATTGTCAATAACAGCATGAGATCGACCCAATAGCTCTGCAATCTGACGATTACTCTTGCCCTGGCATTAATTTTTCCTTTTTCAAAACCGGACAGCTTTTTTTCAGTGCCATTAAATCTGAAAAATCGTAGCTTTAAAAAAGTCGCAAAAAACAGTCAAAAACAAAGTGGCTTTATATTTATTTGGAGCTGAAAAAGTGGTGTTTTTGAGAATTTTTGTTAAACTATTTTTTGGCCATGAGATATCAAATTTTTTGCCGAAAATATAGTTTTCGGCTGCTATCTATTTAGAAAGTTTTCGACCGCTCTTTCGTAAAAAATAGAGTGGCTTTATATATTTATTCGGAGCAGTGTACTCGTCAAAAATTAATAATAGATTCCATTCAGAGATCGTATCGAAAATCTAACTTCCGTTGAATGTGCTCAACCCACACAACAAGAATCCCATCCTTTGTCTTTATATCCGACTTGATATTTCTGAAAGAATGCAAAAATTCATTTTCTTACTGAAAAACATAACTACTCCTCGAAATGAAAGCAAAATTATACTTTCTATTTATCTCCGATTAACATCTTTTACAAATACGGAATTTTCAACATATTTTCAGCTGGATAGCAAAAAGGGCATAGACTCGAATGAAAAGAAAGGTTTGAAATGATATGAATGAAACGAAAACAGATGGAACGAGCACAAATGAAACGATGCGAATGAAGCGACATAATGGAACGAAACCAAATTCAGGGTTTTCGTGTCAATATTCAGGCAATTTCAAATCCGTTTCCGGACGCCGTTTAGCAATGCCATCGTTTCATTCGTATCGTTTTATTTGATCGTTTCATTTGTATTCGTTCCATCTGTGTTCGCTTCATTCGTATCGTTTCAAACTTTTCGTTTCATCCGAGTCTATGTCGAATAATGATCAAATAAAAGGATACGAATGAAACGACATAATGGAACGAAACAAAATTCAGGGTTTTCGTGTCAATATCCAGGCAACTTCAAACCCGTCTCCGAACGCCGTCTGGAAATGAAATCAAATAAAACGAGAAGATTTCATTTCCAGGCGGCGTCCGGAAACGAGTTTGAATTTGCCTGGATATTGACACGAAAACCCTAAATTTGGTTTCGTTCCATTATGTCGTTTTATTCGTTCGTTCCATCCTCTTTGTTCCATTAGAGCCTATGCCAAAACAAGTAGAATTGTACCAAAAAGGATGCAATATAACAAGTTGAGCATATAAGGCCGAAGGCAACAGCAAAAAAACAGTGAATTACAATGTTTTTGGAACTATTTCACTGTAAGGGAGTCTTTAAGCCAAGGAAATCTCACCGCATTTCTATCCAATCTTCTGATTCCAATGGAATGATATGCCTTCTCAAGATTATCAAAAAGTATGTGACGATAAGTTCGGCTTCTTAGAATCACTCCCACAAGGTCGGCCATAAGTTTTGGGCCTTTCAGATGGCAGGCGTTGAGACTTCGAGCTACTTTTTGTGATTTGTCAGCGCGTGTCCACTTCCCCCTACACTTTTAAAAACATTGTAACTGGTTGTTGTTATTCTGTTGCATTTGCTAGCCTGCGAGTCGATGCTTTTTCTTCGGCCTGCGCAGTCCCAGAAGAGGATGAGCGAGCGCGGGGGGGGGGAGACTAAGGATTTTTCTCTCATGGCTGTAGTAAAAAAGTTGTTCAAAAATATTTTAAAACATATCATACCCCTGTTTTTGGGGTCGAAAAACACGAATTTGAAGTCCGTTTTTTGATCAAACTTAACCATACTGAGATACGGAGTTCAGCGTTTGCAAAATATAGAGTAAACTTCAAAACATCATACCTCCCCACTGGTCCTTTAAAATAATTTTTCTTAAAATTTTTGCTCCCCTCTACCATAAAAGATCTCTTACCCCTTACCCTGCGCAAACCCCTACCCTCCACCCCTGCGCGACTCCCCTCAGCCCCATATACAAATGTACGACCGAATACGGGGGTTGTGCAACTATGACTTCCATTAAATATGCAAGAATTCGCTTTGATAAAATCTAAATACTTAAAAAATAACATATATTTTTTTAAGATTGTGGCATTTGATTTAGGAGTCAATAAAAAAAGATAGCATCATCCAACGACAATGGCTAATTTTCTCGGGGATAAAATAACACCGCTATAAAAAGTATTTAATAATAATGACTCTCGTACATACAATCGTTTCCGACGGCTTTCGCTTTCTGTCATGACACCTTTTACATACGAGCATGCATTTTTATCGTGAGGCGAATCTCGACGGCGAAAGTCAATCCACATAAACGGAACTTCAGGATTGACGTCCGCTTTATGTAACTAATTCGTTTTGCATAACTTTTTCGTTTCCATGTTCCGGGCTATAATATGCCTTTGGAGAACTATAACATTGATTTTTAACTATAAATTGATTTTTTTTCTCTTTTGTGTAAGGAACCATACCTCAATGAGTATTTCCAGCGAGTTTTTGGCATACACCATAACGGGATACAAAAACGGGACGACAGGAACGGGACGACAAGAACGGGACAACAAGAACGGAACGATCGAACGGTACGACAGGAACGCGACGACAAAAACAGGACGACAAGAACGAGATGACAAGAATGGGACGACAAGAATGAGATGAACAAGAACGGGATACAAAAACGCGACGACAAGAACGGGACGACAAGAACGCGACGACAAGAATGGGACAACAAGAACGGGACGACAAGAAGAGACGAACAAGAACAGGACACAAAAACGCGACGACAAGAACGCGACGACAAGAACGCGACGACAAAAACGCGACGACAAGAATGAGAAGAACAAGAACGGGATACAAAAACGCGACGACAAGAATGGGACGAACAAGAACGAGACGATTGAATGGAACGACAAGAACGAGATGACAAGAACGGGACGACAAGAATGAGACGAACAATAACGGGATACAAAAACGCGACGACAAGAACGGGACGACAAGAACGAGACGAACAAGAACGGGACACAAAAACGCGACGACAAAAACGAGACGGCAGAACGCGACGACAAGAATGAGACGAACAATAACGGGATACAAAAACGCGACGACAAGAACGGAACGACAAGAACGTGACGACAAGAATGAGAAGAACAAGAACGGGATACAAAAACGCGACGACAAGAATGGGACGAACAAGAACGAGACGATTGAATGGAACGACAAGAACGAGATGACAAGAACGGGACGACAAGAACGAGACGATCGAACGGGACAACAAGGATGAGATGACAAGAACGGGACACAAAAACGGAACGAACAAGAACGGGACGATTGAACGGAACGACAAAAACAAGACAACAAAAACAGGACGACAAGAACGAGACGATCGAATGAAACGACAAGAACGAGACGACAAGAACAGGACGATTTTTTTCTTCAGATCTCAGCTCATTTAAGGAGTTTTTAGATAAAAGACTTTTTTTCAACTTTTTATCCTGAGTAAAAAAGTGTTTGATACCATATCAAAATTCCTTTTAGGAGCCGAGGTCTGAAATCGTTCCCGTTTTTGTGTTATTTGAACGAAATTTCCATCCCGTTATTGTGTATGCCGAGTTTTTGTTGTTGTTTCATTTCATTAGTTGAAGATGCTTAAGAATTCAAACACAAGGAGAATAAGCCGAATTAGGAAACCGTTGCGTTGCTCAGGGAGAGGAGCGGAACTCTTGCCTTTGTTTCATTCAAAAATTGAATATGTGACTTTTTCACCTATTTTTGTAATATTCGGGAATTTGAATCGAGCTAATATATTCGATCTTTTTTCAAGGGTGTTCCAGACAAAACTGCCATTTTTAGTATTTTTTCAAATCAGTATTTTGAGTATATCTTTTGAAACTTTAATGATTATAAACTGGGGGACCGAGCGCTTCGCCCCGGAGGGGAAACGAAGTTGTATACCCGTACTACGGAGCTCAGCCTCGCCACCGAGTACAGCTTGGTCTTCGGCCTCGCTCCGAGTATATATATTTCAATTTTTTTGGCAGGGGCAAAAACATTCGGTTTCTGTTGGGAATCGAACCCGCAAGCCGAGAGTCTTAGCTACTCGGCCATGAGGGTAACCTCTTACACTTCGATAAAATTGCATTATCATCTTACGTTAAAACATGATATGGGGCTAAAAAATTTTCTTGAAGGGTACCCCATGATTTTGATGTCATTTTTCTTCTCTCACCGAGCCCTATCGATTGGTATAGGTCGTGACGAATTGTGACGGAGATAGCACAAACAGACACACACATAGCGCGTTTAATGTAGTAGGATCAGTTGATCTTGGTACCATTGGATAGCGTAAACTTCTAGCCATCCAACGGTACCAAGATCACTGGATATGAAAGGTTCAAACGAAAACTGGCTTGAAAAAATACTGAAAATGGCGGTTTTTTTGGAGCACCTCGTAATTGGTTTTTTCTTTTGACATAGGTTTGAGTGGTATCGAGCACAGGTCACTGGAGCTGTTTCTGAAGCCCGCATATTTTCATAGCGGGAGATGTGGAAGAATTTGAACGACATATTTTTTATATTCATATTGATGGGTTGGATACATGAAACTCAACAGGTTGTGCCTAAATCAGTTTAAGGAAAAAATTTTTCATGTTACAAAAGTGCGCTCAATCGATTCCCTGCCCAAAAGCACCCCATATAGCTGGTTTTCTGGCTAAAATTCGAATGTTTTATATTTTCGCTTCAATACACCCACCCCTTCCCTGAATCAGGGTGGCATGCCTTTTCAGGATTCGGGAACCAAATATTTGATCTGCCAAATTTTTCATAAATCAGATTTGACCACTTTTTCTAAAACTTGACAGCCATGATGAGTTTCCAATTTAGACTAACACCATACTCTAAAGGACCATTCCACTCGGAAAAAAAGTTGCCACAATTTACTATTCGGAAAATTCATGAAATTTGGAGTATTTTTTGTTTTTACAATAAATTCTGAATCGTTGTAATTTTTGAGATAATTGTGTCTGAAGTTTCGTCTGTGTATTACAACGAAAACATGAACATTCAAATCCCTGAATCAATAAAAATCTGTATATTGAGAAGAAAATAATTCAAAATTCCTTGAAGATTTAGAAAAAAATATAGCATTTGTTTTAACTCAATGAGACGATCAAAATGACACTAAAATTATCCAATTTGAAAATTGCTTTGGGTTATTGGAACGAAAACATGAATCAGGGTTTTCGTTTCAATAACCCAAAACTATTTTCAAATTGGATAATTTTAGTGTCATTTTGATCGTCTTGTCGAGTTATAAAAAATGCTGTATTATTTTTCTAAATCTTCAAGGATTTTGAATTATTTTCTTCTCAATATACAGATTTTTTATTGATTCAGGGATTTGAATGTTCATGTTTTCGCTGTAATACACAGACGAAACTTTACATGCAATTATCTTTAAAAGTACAACTATTCAGAGGGTGCCGTAAAAACAAAAAATGCTCCATTTTTCATGAATTTTCCGAATATAAGCAAATTATGACAACTTTTTTTTCCGAGGTCCTTTAACAAAAATTGAAAATTTAGAGAAGGCTTTCATTTTGTGCTGATTTTCTCAGATGTGAAGCTCAAATGATGGCAGTCCATAAAAGATGTACAGAACAAGCCAGAAACGCTACTGGACAAACATGTGGACTCAATGATGACTTTAGGTATGGAAAAATAATTTTTCAAAAATTTCCTCGATTTTGCTATAAAATTTGATCTAAAGAACAAGTAAGGGAAAAAGTTGCCCCGTTTTTTGTTGATATTAGGAAGAAAGTTCATGAAAAATGGAGCATTTTTTGTTTTTACGGCATGCTCTGAATCGTTGTAATTTTCGAGAAAATTGCGTTTGAAAGTGCTCATGTATTTCGTTGTAATACACAAACTTTTTTGAACTTTAAATCGATTTTTGCATCGATTTTTTCAATTTTCATAAAATGAACATTGTATCAATTTTTTAAGCTAAATGAGACGAACAAAATGACATCAAAATTATCCAATTTGGAAATTGGTTGGGGGTTATTGAAACGAAAACATGAATCAGAATTTTCGTTTCAATAACCCAAACCAATTTCCAAATTGGATCATTTTGGTGTCATTTTGTCCATCTTATTTAGCTATAACAAATTGCTACAATGTTCATTTTATGAAAATTGAACAAATCGATGCAAAAATCGATTTTTCCGCAAAAAATTCAAAAAAGTTTGTGTATTACAACGAAGAGCTTGTACTAATGCTCCATTTTTCGTGAACTTTCTTCCGAATATCATCTTAAAAATTTTAGAGAACTCAATTCAATTATGGATAAACGGTTGATAGAGTTTGCCGATTGTGTTAGCTCTGTAGACACTTTTGAAGTAGAAGATGATGAAGAAATTCCAGTATTCAATTTCAACAAAAAATACTATTCATTGATTTGATTTTAGGAAGCCGCGTGTCGCCAAATTTCATTCCAACCTCTAGTGGAGCAAATCACTTGCTGGCGTACAGTTGCTTCGGTTCGGGCGAAATGCTTACAACTTCAACGGTGCTGTCCTTCGGCGAAAAGGTAGTCGAAACATGGTTTTACTTTTTTCATTACCTTTTTAGTTGCAAGAAGCAAGGCCAACATAGTGAATATACACAGGCGTTACGAGCCAAGCATATTGAAATCAACCGTAGAACATTGGAGTGTAGGGAGCAGATGCAACAACTAGTCGATATGAAGCAAGAGTTAGTTTTTGAATATGTCCACTCGGAAAAACACCATGAAAAAGTTATATATTCGAAAAGTTCATGAAAAAAAGAGCATGTTTTGTTTTTACGGCATGTTCTGAATCGTTGTAGTTTTCGAGAAAATTGCGTTTGAAGTTAGTGATTTTTGAAATTTTGTGTATTACAACGAAAACATGAGCGCAGTGAAAATTCGTCGCTGAATCAATACTTTTCGAATATATGCAAATCATGGTAACTTTTTTCCGAGTCGAATGGTCCTTTAATTCGCTATTGCCTTTTTTGGTTGACAAAAAAACACTTCATGCTTCCTTGTTTAGATCACCGAAGGCACATGGAGCCGTTTCCTCAACCTACGAAAAGCCTATAGATGTATCAAATTCTTATGTAAGTCATAGCATCTTTGAACATTTTCATATACACGAGTACGAAAAATTAGCCGATTTGGAGCCATTTGTGTGAAATTCGCATATTTTTGAATTTTTAGGAGATAACCCCCCTAATTTTTTAATTTTTACAACAATTTTTGTTAAAAAATAATATCGCCATCGTGTTCCCCAAAATTCGAAATGTTTTTTCATTTTTTCAAGTTTTTTCGAATTTTTTCATTTTTTCGAATTTTTTTCAATTTTTTCGATTTTCCAATTTTTTCAATTTTTTTCGATTTTTCAATTTTTTACAATTTTTCAATTTTTTTCAATTTTTTACAATTTTTTCGATTTTTTTCAATTTTTCCAATTTTTTTCGAATTTCTTCAACTTTTTCGATTTTTTTCCAATTTTTTTCAATTTTTCCAATTTTTTACTACCTACTACTTATTAAAAAAAGACCGCACGTCAGTCCGATTTACCTTTCCTGAGATCTATTGGTGCCGGATGGACGGACACAGGAATATCTTTTTCTATATTTATGATTTGAATAATTTTAGAAGCATCAATCCAACCAATATGCCATGGAAGATCATGAACAAGCCCAACCAGAATCAGTTAAACGCCTTGCCGAAGCCATAGCCAAGGTCCTTATCAAGCGTCAGCAAGTACAACAACAACAACAAAGTTCAAAAGACGTGTTGACAGTATTTTCAAAAAAAGATAGCACATCCGATGGACTGAAAGAGTTTGGAGAGCCGTCGCTCAAACCAACACAATTTGATTCACAACAAACACCACTTGTGGTCTTCGATCGGAACGCAAGAACCAAAGGGCCAATGCAGAAGAACAACATTATGAAGTTTTTGAAAAAGCCACCATTCGATAAGCAGGGAATTTTCTCCACCAACCCAAACGCAAATGGTCACATCCCGTTTTTGATTGCCGCCAAACAACCCCAAAGCTTTGCTATACCAAGCAAGGTGAACCTGAGACGAATGAGAATCTATGAAGCTAGACCAGAATTGAAGAAAGTGATCAGCCGGGACTGGGGTAGAGGTGTAGGGATGCTTGGGAAATTTCCGACGAGCATAACAACGAATGAATCGAGGGTCAACTATTTTACACCACGTAGTGTTAATGGTGCAGGAAGACTATTCGATCTCCAGGCAGTTGCACACGGAATTCGAACTTTTTCTGAAGATACGTCTATTAGACCACTCAAGAAAGTCGAAGCAATTAATCGTCCACCCAAATCGTATTTCTCGGAACAACGCATTTGGAGTGTAGACTCGAATACAAATACTTCCATCACAACTGCATCCACCACACCATCCTCCAGTGTTGAGCAAGTACAACAACAAGATTCAAAAGACGTGTTGACAGTATTTTCAAGAGAAGATAGCATATCCGATGGGATGAAAGCTGACATGGAGCAAGAAGTGCATGAAAGTGTTAGCTCACATCCTGACATGGAGCAAGAAAAACATGAATATATACAACCTAGTATAACAACAACAATTGCTACAACACCCATTCCTGCGCCTACGACCAGTATAAAACTTCAAATAAAACCGTCAAAGGTGATTGATTTCGAGACTGGTTATGGAGATCTGATTGAGTATCTGACAACAACATCGGCTCCTATTCCTGTAACCGAAAATGTCATTGCAACTGAATCCATCCGGACTACCGAAGCTGAGTCAACTATGACAAAAGGCCAGTATATCCGCTCGATTGTTTCGGGTGTAGTCGGCAAACCAAAATCTGCAAGTTTCCAGTTTCTCAAGAAAATTCATATAACTCCAATTCCTCCGATTAGCTTTAATAACACGACTACCCGAATCCCAGCCTATGGTGGTGATAAGAAAATTTCAACATCACCAGCACAGTCAAGTGTTCCATGTTCAGATTCTCGATGTGCTCATGTTCTCTATGGAGTTGGTCAACGGACTACAACAGAAGCCTATAAAGTAAGTGCATGTACGGGCTGTGGCGGCAGGGTTGCACGGATTTCCGGAAACGATTGAATCAGGCAACAAACATTGAAAAAAATTCGAAAAAATGAAAAAATTCGAGAAAATTGAAAAAATTGGAAAAAAATTGAAAAATTAGAAAAATTGAAAAAATTGGAAAAAAATTGAAAAAAAATGAAAAAATTCAAAAAATGAAAAAATTCAAAAAAATCTAAAAAATTGAAAAAAAATTTCTGGAAACAGTAACGAATAGAATCAGGCAACAAATTTTATGCTTCTCGACCAATAAAATCTTATGCTTCATGACCAATATTTTTTTCGAATTTTTTCCAGTTTTTTTCAATTTTTCAAATTTTTTCATTTTTTTCGATTTTTTTAATTTTGACCCTTGCCAACACTTTTTCGGAATTTTGCTACGCCGTACCATATAGTCTGTTGCAGCAAGAGAGAAAATTAAAAGCGCTTCCCACATAGCTTAGTGGATAAGTAAGGCGACCGTCCGATCTGGCAAATTAAGCAACGTTTGGTCCGTAGGTTCGATCCATACAGGGTCAAAACTTTAGATTTTCAAGAAAAATTTTGATTTTGAAATTTTTGCCCCTTAAAATCAAAAATTTTTTTTGAAAATCAAAAGTTTTGACCCTGTGGACCTAAAGTTGCTTAACTTGCCAGATCGGACAGTCGCCTTACTTATCCATTGAGCTATGTAGGCAGCGCTTTTATTTTCTCTCCCGCTGAAACAGACTATATGTTAATTGATTTATTTTTAAGACTTCCTCATTTGAAGAAGGAGATTCTGAATTGAAGAGCTTTGTGCAGGATCCACATATAGATAATTCGATAGAGTAAGTTTTACAAGCATCTTAGATATTCGAAATTTTATTGACGACGATTTTTTATGTCTGTTTTCGACGAGTTTCTCAAAAATGTTGGACAACAATAGCCCAGGAACAAGTGACGCAAAAACCATCTAGAAAAGAGATCGAACCCCCATTTCGTTCATGACGGCTTTTGCGCCATTTGCTCCTATACTATCGTTGTCCAACTTTTTTGAAAACTCGTTAAGAAGCAGACTATACCACTTTTTAGCACATCAAACAAACAGACTCGTTTACAAAGTCAAAATGCTTTTATCTCGTCTTCAGAGTAAGCTCGCTNTTTACAAAGTCAAAATGCTTTTATCTCGTCTTCAGGTAGCGAAGAACGTGAATCGCAACTGGCTAGGGAAGAACTAATCAAAAACTTGGAAGAGTTCATCAAGAAACGAGGAAAACCGCTTCATGGAAAAGTGAACATGGACTTCGAAGCTGAAAGAGTGGAAATTTTACGGAAGACAAGACAAGTAAAATATGAAACAAAAGGATAAGGCAATGAAAATTACATGTTTAGGACTACGAGAAAGAGAATCAAGTCACGGGTTATTGTGAGCTATATTCAACTTGTACAGATGAATTGCGTTATGTTCAAAAAGAATGTGAAGCTGCCAACGGACGCCTCATGCCAGGATTGCCGAGAAGGCGTTTTGGCGACTGCCATGCGAAACTTGTTCAAGAATATGAGGTATAGTCGAAAAAATTTTTTTGGCTACCACGGAACTTTTTATTGAATCAGGCAATGTGTACATCGAAACGAAAAGAAACGTGGTATAGCTTTTTGATGCATCATTATTGTGAGCCATTTTCACGCCATACGACCTGCGTGGTCGTATGGCGTGAAAATCAGAATTAGTTAGTACTAGTCCTGATTTTCTCGCCATACGACCACGCAGGGATGCATAAAAAAGCTATATCTGTCTTAAAAATAGCACTTGTGAAAGTTTCAGAATCTGGATGCAATCAAGACAAAAGTTGAAAGCTCGTTTGATAATTGTCTACTTGAAGAAATTATTGAAAGAAAAGCAGAAGAAGTTGTAAGTGGAGTTTTCCCAGACTTCGACATTCGCATGATTAATCGGGGTTCAAAAGTTGGATCGTCAAAGTACGAATTTTCAAAAAAAGTTTCTTCAGAAAGTATGAAGTCGCTGAACACGCTGGTCGAGAAATCGATTTGGTACAAATATTTTTCGCCCCATGCTGAAAGAATTCCAGCAGAGAGTTTGTGAAGAAACTTGTTGAATAATTCGTTACTTTGATCAACCAACTTGGACTCAATTAATTATGCGAATTTCAAAATCTGGGAACACTGGTTGTATGGCTGCGTTCAAGCATGTCAAAAAAGTTGTCACAGTCTAGTGGGGGGAAAAAGTTGCCCTTTTTTGATATTCGAAAGAAAGTTGATGAAAAATGGAGCATTTTTTGTTTTTACGGCATGCTCTGAATCGTTGTAGTTTTTGAGATAATTGCGTTTGAAATTACATATTTTCGTTGTAATACACAAACTTTTTTGAATTTTTAAGACGATTTTTTCAATTTTCATAAAATGAACATTGTAGCTATAACTTTTTATAGCTAAATGAGAGACGAACAAAATGACATCAAAATTATCCAATTTGGAAATTGCTTTGGGTTATTGAAACGAAAACATGAATCAGAATTTTCGTTTCAATAACCCAAACCAATTTCCAAATTGGATAATTTTGATGTTATTTTGTTCGTCTCATAAAAAAGCTGATACAATGTTCATTTCATGAAAATTGAAAAAATCGATCAAAAAATTCAAACAAGTTTGTGTATTACAACGAAAACATGTATACAAATTCGAAAATTTCAAACGCAATTCTCTCGAAAAACGCTAGCGATTTAGAGGTTGTCGTAAAAACAAAAAATGCTCAATTTTTCATGAACTTTCTTCCGAATATCAAAAAAGGGGCAACTTTTTCCCCCATTGGACTGGTTCTGTTAAAGGAAACTTGCCCGCGAGATTGGCCAACACTTCCCTCATTCGAATACCAGCCGAAATGTGCACAAAAACTCTTGATCATTAAAAATCATTGCTCAAAGCTAGCCAGATGTTGCAAGATCGTACCCAGGTGATCAACTAGTTTTATTTTCAAACCATAAAAAGTGTTTTAAAGATGTCGAAGACAAATAGAAGAACTCCAAGTGACTAAGGAATATGCAATCAAAAGTCAAATTTTGGCGAGAAAATCCGCGATGTGCCAAATTAGGGCGTACAATGATTATTATCAAAGATATATGTTGCGCGCAGGTGCGATCGAGTCCACTTGGAAAAATAATAGATTCGGGAAACCCATAAAAAATGGAGCATTTTTCATTTTTAAGACAACCTCTGAATCGGTGTAGTTTTCGAGAAAATTGCGATTGAAATTCGAATTTGTGTTCATACATTTCGTTGTAATACACAAACTTGTTTGAATTTTTTGCACTAAAACCGTCAAATTTCAATTTAATCTTTACTATTGTAAATTATGAATTGGTAACGTTTAAAAGTAATTTATTTTTCAGCAAAAAAGTCGACTTTTTGCGCAAAACATTCAAACAAGTTTGTGTATTACAACGAAAAGTATGAACACAAATTCGAATTTCAATCGCAATTTTCTCGAAAACTACAACGATTCAGAGCTTGTCGTAAAAAAGAAAAATGCTCTATTTTTCATGGACTTTCCGAGGGTTTTTTCCGAGTGAACTGGTCCTGTTTAAGATTCGAGATAAATTTTGCCTAATTTTAGCTGCGAGACAACAAGCCAGAGTGAATCTGTCCAAGTTCCAGAGGATAGCGGGATTCTCTTCAAATTTCCCAGATGCTAATCAACTTGATACCAAGAAAGAATATCCAGATTCGGGGTTTAGATTGTTGTGAAAAGAAAAGTGAAAAAGAAAAGTTGCATCCAGGTTCTTTTAGGTTTTAGTACATATCATTCGTCTAATATTTGTTTTAATAACAGCTTTCTTTTTTGTTTTCAATTTTAGCTTAAAGGACTAGTAACTTTGAAAAAAAAGTTGCCATAATTTGTAAATATTCGTAAAGTTTATGAAAAATGGTGCATTTTTCGTTTTTACGACAACCTCTGAATCGTTGTAGTTGTCGAGAAAATTGCGCTTGAAATTTTCAATTTGTGTGCATGTTTTCGTTGTAATACACGGACGAAACTTCACACGCGATTATCTCGACACCATTAGTGATTCAGAATTTACTGTAAAAACGAAAAATACTCCATTTTTCGTGAACTTTTCAAATATTATCAAAGTATGGCAACTTTTTTTTCCTAGTGGACTGGTCCTTTTATACCTAGCGCATATTCATGTCATGTATATAGGTTGTTGTAGTTTGTTTTAACAGATTTTATTTTAATATAAATACGCATGCTTAATAATAAAGAAAATTTATGCCAAAATACCCGTATTAAATCAGTTCACGGCGAACTGTTTTCGCAAAAACGTTCCGCTCATGTAAACCATGGTGGTCAAATGGTTAGGACCTCAGGATTGCACTTTAACGGGGCAGGTTCAAATCCCGCTTGCGTCCAATTGTTTTTATTGGACACAAGCGAGATTCGAACCTTATCCGTTAAAGTGAAATCCTGGAGTCCTAATCATTCGGCCACCGAACCATTTGGTTTGCGTGAGCGGAACTATTTTTGCAAAACAGTTCGCCGTGAGTTACATTATGAAGTCCAAAGAAGAAAATTTATACGCGATTCGAAAGTCCAACAAGCACGACACCTATCACACCAACCGTGATCGCAGCGAATAAGAATGTCAAATTTCGTTTACCCTAGATATAACAAACACATACAGGGTGTCCCAGTAGTTGGGACTATCATTGATTTGAGGGTTTCTCGTCATCCAATTGGTCCCATATCAGAAAATTTTGAATATTTTTATAGGATCTGAAGCAGAATATCTGAGCTCTCTCCTACAAAAAGCGCATCGAAAATGACCGATTGAGTCACGAGAAACCCTCAAATCTACTGAGGCACCCTGTATATTTGAAAAGCCTTACCCGAATAGTTTTAAAAATGAAAATGTCCGTCAACGCTCCAATTATAGCGGGTACCTAGAATTTGATTTTTCGAGTTTTATTCAAAAAGTCTATGAGAGAATTACCCTGGTTGTAATAGGATAGCTAACTGTTTGCGAAAGTTTTTTATTTGAAACAAAGAACAGAGTCATGCCGACACTCCATAAGACTCCGTAGGCAACTGATGGCAACACCAATTCTGGTGACGTATACGGCCGATTCTTCTTGTAGGCGGCGTAAGCGAAAAAGTAGATAGTTGAGAAGAAAAATACGGCGGAGAAATGCGAGAACACATAATCCAGAACTAAAAAGTTCTCATAAAAAACTTTGAAGCTACTACACAATAAGGGGAAGGGGGGATCCACGTGGAAAATTTTTTTCTGGAATTTTCTAGAAATGACATCTCTAGGGGTAAAAATGCGAGGAATCCAAATTTGACAATTTCGAAGATAAAAAACGCTTCCCTGATTCAGAAAAGACCTATGTATTGAAGTGAAAAGTCGTAAAAATGCGATTTTTCGCTTCACTACATAGGTCTCCCCTGAATCAGGGAAGCGTTTTTCGCTTCAAAATTGTTAAATTCGGATTTTCCGCATTTTTTTTACCCTAGAGGTGTCATTTCTAGAAAATTCCAGAAAAAATTTTCATGTGGGTGGCTCCCATACTGTGTAGTAGCTCCAAAACAATATACCATTTTGAGAAGCATCCGGATACAACTTTGTGTTTTGGGCAATTGTTATGGGGGTAAGAAACATGCCATGAAGAAGCCCAAGGCATACAGATAAAGCAATGTAGCTAAAAATGATTTCGTCTACCAGTATAACGTTACAACAGGATCGTTTACCGAGCATTTGATGATATTTTCAATGAAAATTTCAAGTCAAAAATGCGATTTTTCGCTTCAATACACAGGCCTTCCCTGAATCAGGGGAGCGTTTTTTCGCATCGAAAATGTCAAATTCGGGTTCCCTGCATATTTTTACCACCTAGAAGAGGTCATTTTCAGATAAAAAATTTTTAAAAAGTTTTTCACGTGGGTGGCTCCTGCCCTTATTGTATAATAACAAAAATCCACTTTTTGGCCCATCCTGTCTAAACTTACAAAAGTTTTTCCTTCGACAACGAGTCATGAACCCATTTCACCAGCTTCGAATGATTTGTTTCCAATTGAGGGTCTTCTTTTAAGCGGCCAAACCCTTCGACCGTCCCAATTTCATCGGTTGATTGATACGAATTCCGTATGCTATTCATTCTAATTCGACTATTCGAGTCGGTATTCTCGGCAATATCATATGAAGCACTTGAACTTGGCTCATTTTTCACAAAAACAAACATGATACCACTGAGTAATGTTATGATAACGCCAATATAGTTCATCGCCTAATCTATTTTTTACTTTAAAAAACTTTAACACGAACCTCATTTTCAACTGGCTGTGGTTCAGCCCATCCGAAGAGACCGAATCGACCTACGCTCCATCCTACGATAATCTAAATAAGTTCCATTTTTCACATTTATGCATGACAAAAAATTTAACGTGTACTACACGTTTGCGCCCTACCAATCGTGTACGTGTATACGTTTAATTTATCAAACCCGAACGTGTAGTAATAGTTTCAACGAGTACGTTTCAAATATGTACTACACGTACACGTTTAATGGAGTACACGAATGGCAAAATTTTAACGTGTACTGCACGTACAAGATAGATTGTCCAATACACGTAGATGGATTGTGTACGCGTACTACACGTATAAGATGGATACGTGTACTACACGTACAGGATAGATTACACGTGCTACAGTAGTACACTAATACGCGTACTACACGTATACGTTAAAAATTTGCTATTCGTGTACGTATAATACACATACACAAAAACGGTATACGTTTACATCCCTGATTGCAAACTGGTAGGGTCTGAAAAATCGCGGTTTTTGTAAAAGTAATTTAAGGCTGGCCTCTTATCACACATACCTGTATAGAACCCCAAATCAACATCCCAGTTCCAATGCCGATGCCTTGTACAATGGGTACCGATGCCACATTTCCGGTGGCATATAAGATCCCGCCAATTGCAGCCACCCAATTAAATCTCGGGAAATCTCGTACTAAATTGATGACCATGCCAAATAGAAACACCACTGCGCATTCGATCCATTGAACAAAGAAACCTAAAAGTTAAGATTATTTCGTATAGAAAACTCTCTCTATGTAACCATCTCGACAATCATATTTCTTGAGTGGAGCAAACATTGTGCCAAAAGCAAGACATGAAACTGCGAGGGAAACATATCCAACAACAAGATCGGCAGAAGTTTCTGGCGCAATTGTTGAACTATTCATCTAAAGTTGAGATTCTCAGGGTGCGTTCAAGCATGTCAAAAAAGTTGTTGAAAAGTTATCAAAAAAAGTTTCGAAATCAGGCAAAATTACATTTTTCAACAACTTTTTTAGCATGCTTGAACGCACCCTCAACCAATGTCGTATAAAAAATATAAAGTCTCGAACGATTTTAAGAAAATGTGAAACCCATTTGTTTAAAAGAAATGAATTTTTGCGAGGATAACAAATTGCTGAACATCTTTTTCCCTGGGAAACAATTATTGTATAAAATTTCCAACACCTCTCCTATTTCTCATGCCGTTCACAAAACGGCATCAAATGGGAACAATCTCTATTGTTAATACAACATAATGTGATTCAGATTTCAAATTAGAATACATCGCTTTGTCGAAGATTCTTTGTGCAATGGAAAGAGTCCGCTATGCATAATTTATCAAACCACTCCACTCACAGTCTTTTTGCGCATAAATTTGATAGCTTAGATTGGCATAATTTTCCTAGACTAGGCTTTCAATTTTGAGGGAACAGCATAAAAAATAACACAATTTTGGAAAAAATTTTTTTGTGCTTTTTTGAAAAAGCAATAAACAACACAGAAAATTTTTCACAAAAGTGATGGTCTACAAAGTTGTTCCTGAGATACCTCCAAGCACTGCTCAGTATCCACCCTCAAGGAATCCGCGCACACCAAGCGCCGCTCGGTGAATCCGCGAGCGCCACCAGCGCTCTGGATTTACCACATTTTTGACAAGAATCGCATGACATGTGATTCTTGTTCAAATTTCTGTGTGTAAACGTAAACGGCACTAGGCCCCTCGTTACCGAGTACACTCATCACGGCCTCTCGTTACAGAATCCGCTTATTACGGTCTGCCAGAGGCGTGCCAGAATTTCAAAAACGGGGGAGGGGAAATCATAAACAACATTTTTCAATTTTTTATGAACAAATTGAATTTTTAAAGTTAAAATTAATTGGGTTCTGTAACGAGAGGCCGTAACGAATGGTCGTGAATTTGCGTCGTAATGAGGGGCCTAGTGCCGTGTAAACACATGCACACACAAACAAAAATGACATCCTCATTTCCAAACATGGTGTAAGAAAAAAGCGATACGGTAAAAAAAGCCATGTATAAAATTAACCCTAGTGAGGTCAATTTCAGATGATGAAAAAATTTTTTTTCGAAAAATTTCGCGTTCAGTAGGACACCTAATCGATACTAGTTCCGATGAAATGTTGGCCTGTCAAGCGTGGTTTATCAGCCGGTTCTCTCATTTGCTCGTTACCTTTAATGAGATTAAACATACACACCGGGAAATAAATTGGGTAAATTTACACATGTACTCTTATCATTTTCTTTGAACTCTTCAATTTTTCTCAAAAAATGCTTATGAATAAAAAAGCTTGTTGGAAAAAATACGAATTAATCAAAAAACATACAATGAATCACATATTTTAAGAATTTGAAAAAAGAAAAAAATATTGAAAAGTTTTTTATTGTATTGATTGTTGTTCGCACAAAGGAACAGGAAAAATGGACATTATTTATAGGCCGCTAGAATTCAGCGATCTTTATGAATATAAAAAGTTTGTAGGGGTAACAATGGCACTCTTTTACTTTAGGACTCACCTCTAAAAATTTCATTATTTTTATTCTTTTAAACAAATTTTGATATTTCAAATCGTTTACCTCCTATTCTTGTTTTTTTCATTTGATTGAAACTTTTCTCGTTTTTTCATTTGAAAATTTATTGAAACTAAAATTACATTGTTTAGTTATGGATCTAAAGGGAATAAATAACAAACGATTGCTCAAATATTTAGGCAAGACAGATGAAGAATTTTTTGAGCTGCTTACTGAAATTTTTTGATTTAAAAAAAGAAAGAACGAAAGAATGGGTGGATGAATGAACGAAAGAAAGAACGGACGAAAGAGCGAACGAACAGACGGACGAAAGAATGAACGAAAGAACGGACGAAAGAACAGATGAACGGACGAAAGAAAGAGAATTAGACATTTCACCAAAAATTTTTTAGCATTTATCGCGATAGGTGAAATGTCTAATCCTCGAAAGAAAGAACGGACGGATAGATGAACGAACGGAATCAATCTTCTGCGTTCTACGCAAATATAATGTCAGTAAGTTTTTTCTTGTGTAAATATGAATTTTTAGGCCACATAGTTGATGCGCGGTGGATTTTTGGCGGCATTGCACGGAATACCAATAAATGCTTTATGGTTACAGTTCCCGATAGAACGGACGAGACACTTTTGCCCATTATTCAAAAGTATATTTTGCCTGGTACGACCATCTCGGACGGATGGGCTGCATATCGACGAATCCGTGAACTTCCACAAGGCTACACACACCAGGTTGTAAAACATTCGGAGAGTTTCGTGGATCCAGAAACAGGTGTGCGACTACTAACCACATCGAATCTGAGTGGCAGAAGTTCAAGATTGAAAACAAGAAGAGATATGGTACCGATCGAATCTTTTTGACTCATACTTTTCTGAATATTGTTGTAGAAACTGTATAGAGGTCCGGATACTATGTATCATCCCTGTCCCAAATTGCTTCTCTTCAAAACTATAGAGTAGAGATATAATTGTGTACTTGTTATATTTTGTATAAATGTAATAAAAGTTGAATGTTGAATAAAAGTGGTCGAAAATCATTGAAATCATCAAAATTTGTTCAAAAAAGAGTAAAAATAATGGAATTTTTATGGGGTGAGTGCTAAAATAAAAGAGTGCCAAAATTTTTCTAGATAATTCCTCTTTTCAGTTTGCTTTCATCGCTATTTTCAAAAGGATTCGTGGGGGTATTGTTCAAGGAACTCTGTGATAATCCAAATGGGTATTTCTTCGCACAGGGTATAAAAAAGAGTCGAAAATGTCTACAAATTTTAGTAAACTAATTGTTTAGGTGCTTTTGTAGAAGACAAATTGGTAGGTTTTATTGTTGGGATTAAGGAATATGGAAAGGTTAGGCAGCTATCCGAATTTGAGAATGGATTGTGTGCCGTCACTGGGAAACAGGTAACAAATTTCGAAAAAATCATAATGGGGAACCAAGGTGATTTTTTTTTACACGTTCTAAATAAACCCAAATTTGCGACAAACCAAATTTTTGAACGAATTTTTTTATTTTCCAATGGTCCCCCATTCGAATTTTTCACATTTTTTCAATAAAAATGTCCAAAAATCTGCTATTTTTTCACCAAAAATTTTCATTTTTTGAGCATTTTTAAGCTGAAAACATGCATTCCTCAAAAAAATTTTTTCGCCTGTGGCGCTGGTTTTCAACTTTAGAACAATTTGGGTGAGCTCTTTAAGTAAATTTCACATTTTTCAACGCAAAAAGTGCCAAATTTGACATTTTGTAATACAAAAAACGTAATTTTCTGAGCATTTTTAGCTTAGAAACAAGCATTTTGCACGCAAAAAATTGTCGCCTGCGCACTGGTCTTTTTTTACATACCTCAAGGGTTTCAATAAAAAAAATTTCGCGCCTATTTGTGCTTAAAATCGAAATTTTGGTTCAAAATCGATTTTTTTCGAAAATTTGAGGGAGAGGTTGGTCATAGAGTGTGTAACTAAAAGAGATTTATTTTTTCTAATTGTAAGGTGGAATTTTTTGTTTTCACGCTGAGTCATGTAATATTTTTAGCTAGCAAATGTGCCAGCGGTTGTTGTGCACGAAAATTTTCATCGAAAAAGAATTGGTCTGACGCTACTAAACAACTTTTTGGCAAAAATACCCGATTCGGCTACTTTTGTTTATGTTCCACACACAAATTTGGCAGCGCAACATTTCCTCGAAACGGCTGGATTTTGTGCAAATGCTACATTGCGAAAGTATGTATTCGTATGAATTTTTTTAATATTACAGAACTTTTTTTTATTAAAATTTAACAGGGGTATCATAGCGTGATAATGGAAAATTTTTTAGATTCTATGACGAATTTGAAGACGCCCTTGTGTTCATGAAATGAAAAAAAATATAGTCTTGTTTTTATGTTCATATGCTAAGCGATAATAAAATAATACACGGAAATGACGGAACTCATGCNACGAATTTGAAGACGCCCTTGTGTTCATGAAATGAAAAAAAATATAGTCTTGTTTTTATGTTCATATGCTAAGCGATAATAAAATAATACACGGAAATGACGGAACTCATGCTCATCTTTGAACCTTCTTCGCGCAACTTTGATGGATTGTTAAAATCGATGATAAACTTGTCCACTTTCTTCCGGTACCGGCGAAAAAACCCCCCACAAGAAACCAAGCACAACATGCACCCATCCCGGAATTCACTATAAAAAATCAACAATCCGATCAAAGTTTGAAAAAAGCTTGCTCAAATACAGTTCTATTCTTAAAACATGTAATGCAATAATTGCTCAATCTCCGAAGTGGCGTAGCGTAATTAATGTCCGTGTATTACACGTTGTGCGTGTGGACTTTTTGGTGAAAGTGGACGACAAATGTGTCTCGGAATCGTGGTCATCTTCTTTTCACTAAGTCGGATGATTGTGTGTGATCTTAGCCCGAGGCTAGAATCTGGTTTCGCGCTCTTGGCCTCCCCGGATGTTGCAACGTTGTGTGGACGTTGTCCACAAATGGCTTTTACTAGCAACTGACCGCCTTTCTCTTCTTCGTCCAATTGTTTTCACTCTCTTTATTATTATAAAAAGAAGTGTTTTTGGTCAAAAGTTGAAAATTTTTGGCATGAATATTTACCTATTTCTATGTCTATTGGGGTCATTTTGGTGGAATGTGGTGTCGGACAGGATACCATGCGGAAAAAGCTTCGTTCCATGTCAACCCGATGCGCTGAGTGCGAATATCCAGCCGAGGGTTTATGGCGTACAAAATACTCAAGTTAAACGGTCACAGATTCCTGAGCCTCTGATAAGAGTTGCTGCACATGAAGCTAGGCTTGAGGTTGAAAAGGTTTTCAATGAGAGTGGCATTAAGCCTTTGGATTATAGTAAGTTTTTGATTAATACAAAAAATTTCAATAAGAATTGTCAGTTCGGAGCTACAATAGGGAGGGGGGGGGGGATACCCACGTGAAAATTTTTTCTGAAAATGACCCCCTAGGGGTAAAAAGTGTAGAAACAATACGAATTTGAGCGAAAAAAAGCTACCCTGGTTCAGGGAAGGCGTATTGTGTATTGAAGCGAAAAGTTGCAATAAAGCGTCGGCTACGTAGCGAAGTGTATAAAGAAGCCGACTGTCCGATCTGGCAAGTTAAGCAACGTTGGGCCCACAGGTTCGATTCTCACGAGAGGTAAAACTTTTGCTTTCCAAAAATTTTTTTCAAAATAGGACCAAAAATTTTTCGACCCTGTGGGGGATTGAACCCTCCTCCAAGATGGCTATTACACCACTTGCTCCTGCGCTACACTTTTTTCTGGTTGATCATGAAAAGAGTTATTTTTAGGACATCCAGCAATCGTTTCAATCCGTGAATACAACTGGCTACACCCTATAGAACAACACATGAAAGACAATAGCTTATCGGCTTATGTCTCTACTCTCATATCACGAAAATTGAAACAACTTGGCCTGAAAGAAGCCGATCTTCTTAATGGCTTATCCAAAACTGGATTAGAGGAATCAGCACTAGGCGAAATCTGTCCTCGACCCGCGACCCAGACTTGCCTAGCAACATCGTATCGGAGTTTCAGCGGACAGTGTAACAATGTACAAAATCCACTCTGGGGCACATCTTTGGAACCGATGCAGAGATTGGCCATCCCAGCATATGCAGATGGGATTATGAGTCCGAGAGAGGCGAAATCTGGAAATTCTTTGCCGAACGCAAGAAAGTTGTCGTTGGAGCTGTTTTCGAATCCATTCGAGAGGCATTCGTCCGTAACAGAAATGGCCGCTTATTGGTTCCATTTTGTTGCGACGGATATTGGAGAAGTTGTGCCGAATCAGTGTTTGCTCAAGGGTTTGTTTCAATTTATATAATCTGTTTCAACGAAAAAGTTGTCCACGTGGCCAAATGGCTAGAACGCTAGACATGATTATTATTGACTCTTATAGGCAATGGTTCGAACCTCACGAGGGGCGAAATCTTTTTTTAGCGAATCATAAAAAGTGGTTAAAGCAAATTCTAGTTAAAGCATTGCTCGCATTCCCGAAATTTGAAAACGCTTCCCTGACCCTGATTCAGGGAAATAGATATGCGTATTGAAGCGAAAATCGAAAAATTTGAAAATTTCTTCCTCAAAATCATATTTCTGTGGTAATTTTATGCGAGGAATCGATTGCGCGCATTCCCGAATCTTGAAAATGCTTCCTTGACCCTGATTCAGGGAAATAAGAGTGTGTATTGAAGCGAAAATCGAACATGTACTAGTTTTCCACAACAAATTTTTAGGCCTATCCGTCTCGTTGCCATGCTGTCTCTCAGGATTCAGTCACCCAGACTGTGATCAGATCGACATTCCTGCTTCCGACTCATTCTACAAAAGAGTTGGCGTTTCTTGTCTTCCCCACTCGAGGACCTTGCCCGCTCCACGTGAAGACTGCCAACTTGGGCACCGTGAGCAGGCCAATAAAGTGTCGTCCTTTATCGACGCTAGCCCAATCTATGGTTCCTCGAAAGAAACAGCTCAAGCTCTACGAGCACACGGAAGTGGCCGCCTACAGACTTCTTCCTATTTTGGGCTTTACGATTTGCTGCCAACGGACCTCAATTCGGGGCATTATTGCCAGTCGGATGATCCGAAGAAGAAGTGCTTCGCGAGTGGTAGTACAGATGTAAATCTGCTTCCAGGGATTTCGGCTATACACACACTTTGGCTAAGACAACATAATCATTTAGTGGATAAGCTCAAGGTTAGATCAATTTAAAGGATGTTTCAGGGAGAGGTTCTAAAAGCGCTGCATAGCCTAGTGGATAGCATCACAGACTTCATGTTTGAAGACCCGGGTTCAATCCCGCTCGGTGTCAAATCTTTTTGCATCGTTCAAAATTGATTTTAAACGATGTAAAAAGATTTGGCTCCGAGCGGGGATTGAACCCGGCTCTTCAAACTCGAAGTCTTTGATGCTATCCACTAGACTATGCTGTACATTGTTACACTTTTATGTAACACCCTATATAAAAGAAATTTTTGCGAGTTTGTAGGAGGTCAATAGACACTGGTCTGACGAGAAATTGTACGAAGAGGCTCGACGAATCGTCATTGCACAAATCCAACATATTACTTATACCGAGATGTTACCTGTTATAATCGGCCACGAAAATATGAAGTATGCTTTTGTCAAATTTCACACACAGATCTCCTATGCGGCTGCGTACAAGTTTTCGTTTTAATAACCCAACTCGACGATAACCATATGCAGGCAAGGGGAGAGCCTTCCCCCACCTTGCCCATGTATGACGATAACCCAATAATAAACCGAAACTTTGGCTAACAAGTGTGTGCTTTTTTTAAGTCCAATTCCATCACGAACTATACAAATCGATAGGGCTTGATGAGAGAAGAAAAATGACACCAAAATCATGGGGGGTACCCTTCAAGGAAAATTTTTTTGCCCCATATCATGTTTTAACGTAAGATTATAATGCAGTACAAAGTTACCCTCATGGCCGAGTGGCTAAGACTCTTGGCTTATATAAATTGCTTGTAGGCTCGATTCCCAGCGGAAACCGAATGTTTTTGCCCCTCTCAAAAAAAATTTAGGGCATTCGATGTAATCACCGCCGAGAGTGATTTCGAAAGTGGCTATGATGTCCAAATTGATGCTACAGCACTCAATGAATTCGTTACGTTGGCTTCAACGCTTGCTTTTTCTTGGATAGCCAACGAAGCTAAACGCCCATTTAGTGAACAATTTAACAACCCAAATAGATTGTATGAGCATTTTGGGTTGGAACGAGTGCTACAGTGAGTCACACACACTTAAAGGACCAGTCCAGTGGGGGAAAAAGTTGCCCATTTTTGTTTATATTCGAAAGAAAGTTCATGAAAAATGGAGCATTTTTTGTTTTTACGGCATGTTCGGAATCGTTGTAGTTTTCGAGAAAATTGCGATTGAAATTTTGAATTTTTTACATGTTTTCGTTGTAATACACAAACTTTTTTGAATTTTGAATTTCAAAAAAGTTTGTGTATTACAACGAAAATATGTACTCAAATTCAAAATTTCAAACGCAATTTCCTCGAAAACTACAACGATTCAGAGCATGCCGTAAAAATAAAAAATGCTCAATTTTTCATGAATTTTCCGAATATCAACAAAAAATGGCAACTTCTTTTTCCCACTCGACTGGTCCTTTAAAAGTCCTAAGATAGATACTTTTAGAGAATTGTTTTCTGATCGAGCTGAGAAACATGGCTTAAAAATTAGTGAAGAATTTCGCGGCAAATTTCTCAAGTCTAAAATTAGCGGTGTTGGTCTCGATCTTATCGCGATGACTCTCAAACAAGAACGTGATCACGGTCTACCTAGCTATGTTTCAATGCGCCGACATTGTGGGCTAAGCAAGGTAAACTATATATGGATAGGGGGTCGTAATTACGAGCCTCGCGCAATATATCTTTTTGATGCATCCCTGCGTGGTCGTATGGCGGAACAATCAGGATTAGTTAGTACACATGATTACGTTATTACATGGTGTTAGTACTAATCCTGATTCTTCTGCCATACGACCACGCAGGGATGCATCAAAAAAGCTATATAGGCTCCACGTTTCTTTTCGTTTCAATGTACACGTTGATTCAATAAAAAGTTAAAATAAAGTTTTGACTATATCTTTTAGCTATATACATTCAACGATTTGCGGGAAATTGTCTCGGAATCTTATGTGGCCGATAAAATGTCAAATTTGTACGAAACTGTGGAAGATATTGACCTTTTGGTTGGGGTTATGGCAGAAAAGCCAACGAAAGGATCTTTTGTAGGACCGACTCTAGCCTGCATAATTGGAAATCAATTTTACAAGGTAAACAAGTTGATGAGATCAATTAAAAATTTCATTTAAGCCTTATGTATAAATAAAAAAACATGATAAAATTTTCTACAGGGTGAGAAAAAAAGGTGTTTCATTTTTGTGATTTTTGAGGGTCCGAAAAAGATTTTTTGAAAATTTTTTAAACTAAAATGACCCAATCAATTGCGCGCATTCCCGAAGCATGAAAACGCTTCGTTGACCCTGGTTCAGGAAATAGAGTTGGTGTATTGACGCGAAAATCGAGAAATTCTCTTTTTTCGCTCGTACACCAACTCCATTCCTTGAATCAGAGTACAAGATCGAGACCAACATCAGGGTCATGACAATGTTCTCATGTTTAGAAAATGTACGCAATCAATCGGTACCCCCATCTGGATGCTTTCCGGGCGAAAATAAAAATTTTTTCGATTTTCGCGTCAAAACACCGAATCCATTCCCTGAATCAGGGTCAAGAAAGCGTTTTCCTACTTCGGGAATGCGCGCAATCGATTGAGTCATTTTTAGTATAAAACAATTTCCGGTCCCAAAAAAGTTTTCGGGCTCAAAAATGCACTTTTTTCTACTCACACTGTATAAATAACTTTAACAACTAGTTTTAGACAAGACGAGGTGATCGATTCTGGTATGAAAACTTCTTTGCGCCATCCGCATTTACGGCCGAGCAGCTTGCACAAATCCGACGTACATCACTTGCAAGAGTAATCTGCGATTTGACCGATATTTCCGAGATTCAACCGCACACATTCATGACGCAAGATGCCTACGAGTAATTTTTTATATCAATAAAAAAATTTCCCGAAGACCATGATTATATACTTTATACTATAAAAAACGTGGACCAGAGCCACGAAAATGGATTTTTTTTAAGTATCCTATCTTGTAGAGCACAAATTTCTGGGCAACTTTGGTCAATAACGTTATGTATTTTGAGCTAAACTGAAGGATTTTTATGTTGTTAAACTTTTCCCAAGTATTCGTGTCAATACACAACAAAATTCAAATTTTCTGTGATAGTAGTGACAACGATTTTTGTGATAACGTTATCACTCCATGTGATAAGTTTGAAGAAGCATAGTTCCCTCGGTACGCCGCCGGACCGTCCGATCTTGCAAGTTAAGCAACGTTGGACCTGGAGCGTCTAAGTTCACTAGTGATAACATTATCACAAAAATCGTTATCACTATTACCAAAATGCGTTATCTCTTATCACTTATCATACACCCTTTTATCATGATCATTTTGAACATCACTACCCTGTATACCCTGATGCATTTTAGAAATGTTGCAATTCCCTGCGATTCGACTGTTTTCCCTCCCATGGAGATGTCCGCATGGATCGACCCAGAAGCACCTCTACAACTCCCCATTACATCCGAAACCATCCAAAAGGTGGTGCAATTGGCGGAAAAGAATCGTCAAGAACAAAGGAAACGAGAATCTCAAAATATTCGACGAAGTACACTTTTTCCATTATTCCTCAACCAACATAACGTTTAGATCAAAGATCCTTCCAAAAAGGCGACCCTCTTTTCGCCTACTCCAGCATGATGCGAGCTAAAAAAGAAGCTAAAGAAATTGCTCAAGTTTCGGAGATTTTATTGGAGTCCACAAGAATTCTGTTTAGAGGGTAAATAGTTTGTAGTTAGTAATAGTAGTTGTAGTTAGTAGTAGTAGTTAGTAATAGTAGTTAGTAGTAGTAGTTAGTAGTAGTAGTTAGTAATAGTAGTTAGTAGTAGTAGTTAGTAGTTGTAGTTTGTAGGTAGTAATAGTAGTTGTAGTTACTAGCAGTGGTTGTAGTTAGTAGTAATTGCTGTAGTTAGTAGGTGGATCTTTCTATAGCTTCATTGATGCATCCCTGCGTGATGGGAAAATCAGAATTAGTACTAACACCATATGATAACATTATCATATGTACTAACTAATCCTGACGACCACGCAGGGATGCATCAAAAAAGCTATACCACGTTTCTCTTCGCTTCAATGTACACGTTGCCTGATTCAATAAAAAGTTCCGTGGTAGCAAAAAAACATTTCGACTATATTTTCAGTGAAACACTTCCCGACGGTGAAGAGATTCCAGCATTAGACATAACGTCGCTACAAAACATTCTTCCCAATATTGATGTCTCGACGTTTGTGGCCAACTATACAGCATTTTTGAGTGAAGATGGACAGGCTACAGCGGATGAGTGCCTGCCAAAAATGCTTCCATGTGATCATACATCTAGGTATAGAACATATTCCGGTTGGTGCAACAATTTGAAGTTCCCACATTATGGAAACGCGTTTACACCATTGAGGCATTTGACTCCACCTGTTTATGATGATGGTAAGGAAATTTTGGAGCTACTACACAATGGGGGGGGGGGGGGGGCCCCCGG
>OZJO01023713.1:0-12978 GCA_900406225.1 Acrobeloides nanus | reverse complement strand
CGTGCGGCTGGTGCCGGCGCGGCTGCCCGCCGACCTCGACGCGATCCTGTCCGACGTGCTGCCCGACACCGTCGGCGCGCCTGCCACGGCTCGGGCGGCCCTCGGTCTCGCCCGCCCCGCCAACCGCTTCGAGAAGGTGCTCGCATGACCGCCGAACCCCGCCGCCAGATCCATCTCGCGGCGCACTTCCCGGGCGTCAACGCGACGACCGTCTGGTCCGACCCGCTGCATCGCAGCCAGATCGAGTTCTCGGCGTTCGAGCATTTCGCGCGCACCGCCGAGCGCGGCCGCTTCGACTACCTTTTCCTCGCCGAGGGGCTGCGCCTGCGGGAGCAGAAGGGCGTCATCCACGAGTACGACGTGGCCGGTCGGCCCGCGACGCTCGCGGTGCTCGCCGCCCTCGCCGCCGTCACCGAGCACATCGGCCTCGTCGGCACGCTGAGCGCCACGTTCAACGAGCCGTATGAGCTGGCACGCCAGCTCGCGACGCTCGATCTCGTGTCCGACGGCCGCGCCGGCTGGAACGTCGTGACCACCAACGACGCGTTCCACGGCGCGAACTTCCGTCGCGGCGCGTTTCTCGACCACGCCGACCGCTACGTGCGCGCGGCGGAGTTCATCGACCTCGCCTCGCAGCTGTGGCGGGCATGGCCACAGGGCGCGGATGCCCCGCAGCCGGTGGCGTTCCACGGCTCGCAGTTCGATGTGCAGGCGCTGCCGACGCTGCCGGGCAGCCGGCAGGGCCGCCCGCTGATCGTGCAGGCGGGCGACTCCGACGAGGGTCGCCAGTTCGCGGCCGAGAACGCCGACGTGATCTTCTCGCGGCACACCGGGTTCGACGAGGCCCGGGCGTTCTACGACGACGTGAAGCGGCGGCTCGGCCCGCTCGGCCGCGCCGAGGACGACCTCAAGATCCTGCCGGCGGCGACCGTGATCCTCGGCGACACCGCCGAGGAGGCCGCCGAGCGCGCCCGGGTCGTCTCGCGCGCACAGATCACGCCGCCGACCGCGATCGCGTTCCTCGAGCAGGTGTGGGGAACCGATCTGTCAGGCCTCGACCCCGACGGTCCGCTGCCGGCGTTCGATCCCGACCCCGAGTCGACGGTGTTCGCCGGCCGGGTGCGGTTCGTCGCCGACCCGGTGGCGACCGCGCGCGAGTGGCGCGCCCTCGCCGAGGCCGAGAACCTCAGCGCCCGTGACCTGGCGGTGCGCTTCCTCGGGCGGCAGTCGTTCGTCGGCACGCCAGAGACCGTCGCCGACGCCATCGACCACGCCGTGCAGCAACGCGCCACCGACGGCTTCGTGGTCGTCGGCACCACGTCTCCGCACGGTCTCGACGAGTTCGTCGAGCGGGTCATCCCGCTGCTGCAGGACCGCGGCTCCTACCGCTCCGAGTACCCCGAGCGCGCGACGCTGCGAGAACTGCTCGACGTCGGAGCGTGACGGATGCCGCGGCCCCGAGGCGCGGCATCCGTCACCGCCCGGGCGACCCGGCGTCGGTGATGCTGACGTCGGTGCGGTGGAAGTTCTGGAACGACCGCGACGCGGTCGGGCCGCGCTGGCCCTGGTAGCGGTTGCCGTACGGGCCGGAGCCGTAGGGGTTCTCGGCCGGCGACGACAGGCGGAAGAAGCACAGCTGGCCGATCTTCATGCCCGGCCACAGCTTGATGGGCAGCGTCGCGACGTTCGAGAGCTCGAGGGTCACGTGCCCGGTGAAGCCGGGGTCGATGAAGCCGGCGGTCGAATGGGTGAGCAGGCCGAGGCGTCCGAGCGACGACTTGCCCTCGAGGCGGGCCGCGATGTCGTCGGGCAGGGTGACGCGCTCGAACGTCGACCCGAGCGCGAACTCGCCCGGGTGCAGGATGAACGGCTCGTCGGGGGCGACCTCGATGAGACGGGTCAGCTCGGGCTGATCGACCGCCGGATCGATGAACGGGTACTTGTGGTTGTCGAACAGCCGGAAGTAGCGGTCGAGGCGCACGTCGACGCTCGACGGCTGCACCATCGAGGCATCCGAGGGCTCCAGGCCGATGCGGGCGGAGTCGAGTTCAGACCGGATGTCGCGATCGGAGAGCAGCACGCGATCAGCGTAGCCGCCGGGCGCGGTTGCTATGCTGGCGAGGCGCCGTCAGGCGTCATCCCGGCGGTCACGCCGCCTCGGGGCTGTAGTTCAATGGCAGAACTTCTGCTTCCCAAGCAGACAGCGCGGGTTCGATTCCCGTCAGCCCCTCCACCTTCTACACCTATATCGCCCGCGATAACTCTCGGGTACCCTGGCGCCGTGGACATCAGGGCGCAACGGGAAGCGGCGGGCATGAGTCAGTCGCAGCTCGCTCTGGCCTCCCAGGTCTCGCAACCCAACCTCTCGGCCTACGAGAACGGTCGTCGTTCGCCCAGTGGCGCCGTCGTCGAACGCATTCGCACAGCACTCGCCGCGACGGCCTCCGAGCGCGTCGCTCGCCACCGCGACGAGATCCTGAGGCTCCTCCCCGCGTACCACGCGACGACCCCGCGGCTCTTCGGTTCCGTCGCCCGCGGCAGCGCCCACGGGGCATCCGATGTCGATCTGCTCGTCGACTTCACCGACGAGGCCACGCTGCTCGACGAGGTCGGTTTGCGCATCGCCCTCACCGACCTCCTGCAGGTGGAGGTCGACGTCGTTGGGGCGGATGCGTTGCACGGCGATATCCGCGAGCGCATTCTGCGCGAGGCAGTCGCGCTGTGACCGCGCGCGATGCGCAGAAGGCGCATGATGCCGCACGACGGGTGGTGGCGGTGTGTGACGTGCTCGCTGAGATCGTGGCGGGCGGGCAAGACGCCTTCGTCGCAGACCTGCGTGCGCAATGGGCAGCAGAGATGGGTCTCATCCGCATCGGCGAGGCCATCGGACGCATCCCACCTGCTATTCGCGAGCGGTTCGACGGGCAGCCATGGCGGCAGATCATCGACATGCGCAACTTTGCCGCGCATCAGTACGACGATCTCGATCCACGCCGCGTCTGGCGCACTCTCGTGCGCGACATCCCGGCGCTCCGGGCTTACCTCATTGAGGTGCTGATCGCGGGTGTCGTCGACTGACGCCCTCACCCGTGCGCGAGCAGCTGCAGTCCGGCGGTCAGCACACCGAGCAGGGCCTCCGCGCCCAGGGCGACGAGCCGCTGCCACCAGGCGAGGCGCAGCCTGCGGATCGCGAGGTACCCGATCACGACCAGGGCGAGCAGCAGAGCGGCGGCGGCCGCGACCAGCGCGGTGAACGTGGGCCATGCCCCGAGCGCGGCCACGAGCAGAAGCACCGCCGGAAGCGCCACCGCACCGAGCGCACCGAAGCTGGTGGCCGCGGCGCTGCGCAGCTCGCGCGCGCTCATCAGCCGCTCGTGCACGACGAGGTGGGAGATGACGTCGGCGGTGAACACGGCGAAGATCGTTCCGAGCACGGTGACGAGCAGCGTCACGAGCGCGTTCAGTGCGTCGTGTTCGCCGTGGCTCGCGAGCGTGACGACGACGGCGAGCGCCGCGAAGGTGACGTAGATGCGCTCCTTGAGGGCGCGGGCGCGTTCGTCACGGGATGCGTCGTGGTCGCTCATGCGCCGACGATATCGCCGCCGCGGCGAACGACCTACCGGCTCTCCCCGGCGCCGCGCAAGGGCGGCTCGTGCACAGGCTGTGCGGGCATGATCGAGGAATGACCTTCCCGGTGCGTCACATCTCCCAGACCATCGATCGCGACCCGGCGATCGTCGCCGAGTTCGCGGGCACCTACGAGAATCTGCCGCGGTGGGCGGCGGGCCTCAGCAGCGGGGTGTGTCAGCACGGCGGCCGGTGGCGCACCGACTCGCCCATGGGCGAGGTCGAGGTGGTCTTCACCGCCCCTGTCGAGCTCGGCATCCTCGATCACGACGTCGTCTTCCCCGATGGCACGATCGTGCAGAACTCGCTGCGGGTGCTGCGCAACGCCGACGGCGCCGAGATCGTCTTCACCCTGTTCCAGCACCCGGGCGTGAGCGACGAGGCGTTCGAGGCCGACGCGACGGCGGTGGCCGCCGACCTCGCGCGCCTTCGCGAGCTGCTCGAGGGCGACGTCTGACGCGGCCGCGGAGGCCGCGGCATCCACTCTCTCCCGCGCCGGGAGACGTCGCATCCCCCGACGCCGAGGCGGCCGGGGGATGCGACGTGCGGGGTCAGCGCTCGATGTGGTCGAGGTGCAGCATGCGCGACAGGTTCTTGTCGAGCTCGTCGTCCTGGAAGATCTTCTTCCAGTCGTCCTTGATGATCGACTCGCGGCCGTAGTCCATCGCGATCAGGCACGCGTCGCTGAACGGGTTGTCGCCGCGCAGGCCGTTGGCGAGGGCCACCTGGGTGTGGCCGTACAGGATGCTGCGGGCCGCCGCCTCGGGCACGCCCATGGTGTGCACGGCCTCGTGCAGCGACTCGTTCAGCAGCGCCCCGATCATGCAGGCGATCGTCTCGACGAGGGTCGGCTCGAGCTGGGCGAGCTGCTTGATCGTCACGTAGTGCACGTCGATGACGGGCGCGTAGATGGCGCGCACGGTCGCGTCGAGGATCGCCTTCTTGGCCGGGTCGTCCGACTCGATCGCGGCGATGGCGTCCTGCGGGGCGGCGATGCCGCCGAACGTGTCGGCCCACTCCTCGGGGGTCTGACGCTGCAGGAAGATCGACGGGTGGCAGGGGTGGGCGACCGCGCGGATGACCTCGGCGCGGTCGGTCAGCAGGCCCGCGTAGGCGGCGGCCGGGTCGAGGGTGAGGGCGATCGAGCCCTCCTTCATCAGCGGCACGAGCTGCGCGGTCACCGACTGCAGGGCAAGGTCGGGCACGGCGTACACGACGATGTCGGCATCGGCCACGGCCTCGGCCGCGTCGGTGAGGGTGCGGCCCGCGTCGAGGGTGCGCTGCTGACCGGCGGGCGAGTTCTCGACGTACCAGACGGTGTGGTCGGTCTTCACGAGGTTGTTGGACACACGCATGCCCATCTTCCCGCCGGCCCCGATGACCGCGATCTTGTACGTGTCGGTCGCAGTGGTGCTCATAGTGTGCTCCTCAGATAGTCGAGTGTGGTGCGGGTCCAGTCCCGCTCGGTGCGGGTCGTCGACTCCTCGTCGCCCTGCCAGGGCAGCCAGTGTTCGACGATCTCGTTGATGCCGCGCTCCCGCGGACGTACCGCGCGCAGCAGGTCGGGGTAGTTGTGCAGGCCCTCGCCCATGCGCGCGCCCGAGTAGGTGAAGCCCACCCAGCCGTCCTGGCGCGCGAACGCGAAGTCCTTCACGTGCACGTTCACGACGTGCGGGGCGGCGACCGCGATGCAGTCGCCGGGGGTCTCGAGGCGGGCGACGACGTTCGCCGGGTCGAGGCAGACGCCGATCACGGGGCTCTCGGCGCCCTCGACGACGGCGACGAGGTCGCGGGTCGCGACCTGCTCGTACGTCTCGAGCGCGAGCGTGACTCCGGCGGACTCGTACTCGGGAAGGGTCTCCCCGAGCCACGCGATGGCCTGGGCGGTCGAGTCGGGCCGTGTCGTCGGCGAGTAGAGCATGCTGCGCACGAGCGTCGCGCCGAACAGGTCGGCGAGGTGCAGGTAGCGTCGCAGCGTCGCGGCGTCGACGCCCTTGGTGCCGAGCTCGATGGTGAGTCCGAGGTCGCGAGCGGATGCCGCGGCATCCGCCACGCGCGCGTCGTCCCAGGTGTCCAGCGGCGCGTAGTCGCAGATCTGGAACAGGTCGACGCCCGACTCCGTCGTGGCGACGAACGCCTCCTCGAGGGTCATCGGGCGGCTCACCCGGTCGGAGAGCTGCCAGAAGAACGCATAGGTGCTGAGGCCGAACATCACGCCCCCCGTCGGGCGGTCGCGAGAGCGGATGCCTCGTCGAGCACGGCCTCGAGCGCGGCCGGGTCGTGTGCGAAACGGCCGAGGAAGAGTCCGTCGACGCCGTCGCCGAGCCGGGCGAGGAGGCCGGGGCCGGCAGACCCGCCGTAGATCACCCGCGAGCCGGCGCGGCCGGGGAGCGACGCGAGCGCCTCGCGCAGCGCGGCGATCACCGTCACGATGTGCGCATCCGGGGCGGGCGCGGGGGCGCCGATCGCCCACACCGGCTCGTACGCGGCGATCACCGGTCCGTCGGGGGCGTCGGCGAGGTCGGTGTGCAGCTGGGCGACAGTGGCGCGGGCGGCGGAGGCGGCATCCGTCTCGATCGTCTCCCCGATGCACAGCACCGGGGTCACGCCGTGGGCGAGCGCGGCGGCGGCCTTCGCGGCCACCACGTCGTCGGTCTCCCCGAACAGCCGACGGCGTTCGGCGTGGCCGATCTCGGCGAGCGAGACGCCCGAGTCGGCCAGCTCGGCCGCGTTGATCTCCCCCGTGTACGCGCCGACGCCGTAGGCGGAGACATCCTGCGCGCCGATCGCGACGGGAGTGCCCGCGAGCGCAGCCCGCGCGTCGGCGATCTGCAGGTAGGTGGGGATGACGAACACGTCGACCGCGCCGGCCTGCACGGCGTCGTGACGCGCCACGCGCGCCGCGACGTCGGCGAACCAGTCGCGCGCCTGCTGCCTGCCGAAGTAGGCCTTCAGGCTCACCCCCACCGTGACCGTGCTCATCAGCAGGAGCCGGTGGTCTCGTACTGTCCGATGACGGCGACCTTCTCGGCCGACGCGCTGGTCTCGTCGAAGCGGTACGTGAGCCACTCCTTGACGAGACGGCGGGCGAGCTCGATGCCGACGACGCGCTGGCCCATCGTGAGCACCTGCGCGTTGTTCGAGAGCACCCCGCGCTCGACCGAGAACGAGTCGTGCGCGGTCACGGCACGGATGCCGGCGACCTTGTTCGCCGCGATCGCCACACCGAGACCGGTGCCGCAGATGAGCAGCGCACGGTCGGCCTCGCCGCGGGCGACGAGCTCCGCGGCCTGCACGGCGACCTTCGGGTACGCGGTGTGCCCGTCTGCGTCCACGCCCACATCGACCACCGACGCGACGCCGTCGTTGTTCTCGAGATCGCGCTTGAGGATCTCCTTGTAGTCGAATCCGGCGTCGTCGGATCCGACGACGATGCGCAGCGGCTCAGGCATGGGCTTTCCTTTCGATGCGGTCGGCCAGGAGTGCGCCGACGGAGGTCGCGATGAGCGCGAGCGAGATCGCGCCCGGGTCGGGGGTGCCGACGCTGTTCATGCCGTGCGTGCGGGCACGGCCCATGCGCGGCAGCAGGTCGGCGGTCGCCTCGGCGGCGGCGGCGGCGGATGCCGCGGCCACCTGCCAGGCGTCGACGAAGTCGTCTCCGGCGGCGATGCGCGCCGTGAGGGTCTCGGTCAGCGGCAGGAGCGCGTCGACGAGCGTCTTGTCGCCGATCTCGGCCTTGCCGTAGTCGGTCACGCCCTTCGCGCCGGCGGCGACGCCCGCGGCGACCGCGGCCGCCTCCGGACGTCCGGTGTCGCCGAGCGACCCGGCGATCGCGGTGAGGATGACGCCCCAGAGCGCGCCCGAGGTGCCGCCGGCCTTGTCCGACCAGCCGTCGGCGGCCTGCGCGAGCACCGTTCCGGCGCCGGCGCCCGCCTGGGCTGCCGCACGACCCGCGGCGAGGGCGGCGTGGGAGCCGCGCTGCATGCCGATGCCGTGGTCGCCGTCTCCGGCGATCGCGTCGATGCGGCCGAGCTCGTCGACGTTCTGGTCGATCGTGGCGACGATCGTCTCGAGCACCGCGACGACGGTCTCGGCGAGAGCCACAGACTCGGCGTCGCCGGGGGTCAGCACGACCTCCGCGACAGGCGCCTCGTCCGGGGCATCCGACAGCTCGACCGCGCCGACCGAGCCGCGTCGGTAGGCGGGCGTGTCGACCGGCGTCTCCCACAGGTCGGCGAGCTCGTCGTCGAGCCAGTACAGGGTGAGCGAGAGCCCCGCCATGTCGAAGCTCGTGCAGTACTCGCCCACGTGGGCGTCGATGACGGTGAGTCCGGCTGCCTCGAGCAGTGCCGAGATGCGCCCGTAGACGACGAACATCTCCTCGTACTTCACCGAGCCGAGGCCGTTGAGAATGGGGATGACGCGCCCGTCGGCGCCGTCCGGCACCTCGGCGAGCAGGCGCTCGACGAGAAGGGCGGCGAGCTCGTCGGCCGAGGGGATGTCGACCACGTCGATGCCGGGCTCGCCGTGGATGCCGAGGCCGACCGCCATCTTCCCCTCGGGGACGGTGAACAGCGGCTCGGGGGCACCCGGCAGCGTGCAGCCGGTGAAGGCGACGCCGAACGAACGGGTGCGGTCGTTCGCGAGCCGCGCCACGCGGGCGACCTCGGCGAGCGGGTAGCCCGCCGCCGAGGCCGCACCGGCGGCACGGAACACGGTGAGGTCTCCGGCGATGCCGCGGCGCTTGTGGCGCTCGGCGAGCGGGGCGCTCGCGACATCGTCGGTGACGGTGACGGTCTCGCAGGCGATGCCTTCGGCGCGCAGCCGCTCCTGGGCGGCGTCGAAGTTGAGCACATCGCCGGCGTAGTTGCCGTAGGAGAGGAACACCCCGCCGCCGTTGTCGGCGGCTCGGGCGACCGAGAGCACCTGCTGCGTCGAAGGTGACGCGAACAGGTTGCCCATGGCCGCACCGTGCGCGAGTCCGGGTCCGACGAGACCTCCGAAGGCGGGGTAGTGGCCCGAGCCGCCGCCCACGACGAGAGCGACCTGGCCCTCGGGGGAGACGGCGCGGCGCACGACGCCACCGGAGATCTTCCGCACGTAGCGGGGATGGGCGGCGACGAAGCCGTCGACCATCTCGTCGGCGAACTCGGCAGGGGTGTTCCAGAGGCGGGTCATCGCGCGTTCTCCTCCACGGCGTCGGTCTGCGGCGCGACGGCTGCCGTGGCGCGCAGCTTCGCGTCACGACGCGCGAGCGAGACGACGAGCACGGCCGAGAGCAGCATGAAGACGCCGACGAGGATCATCGGGACCTGGTAGCCGCCCGTCCAGTCGTGCACCGCACCGGTGATGTACGGCGCGCTGAAGCCCGCGATGTTGCCGATCGTGTTGATGAGCGCGACACCGGCGGCGGCTGCGGCCCCCGTGAGGAAGCGCGTCGGCAGCGTCCAGAAGTTCGGCAGCGCGGCGAAGATCGACATGGCCGTGAGGCCGATGACGGCGATCGTCGCAGCGGGCGAGCCGGCGTAGAGCGCGAGCGGGATGGTGACGGCGCCGACGACCGCGGGGATCGCGATGTGCCACGTCTTCACGCCGCGCTTCGAGGCGTCGCGCGACCAGAAGTACATCGCGATGGCGGCCGGCACGTACGGGATCGCCGTGATGAGTCCGGTCTGGAAGACGTCGAACTTCGTGCCCGCGGCATCCTGGAAACCCTTGATGATCGTCGGCAGGAAGAACGCCAGCGCGTACAGGCCGTAGATGAAGCCGAAGTAGACGAGCGAGAGCACCCACACGCGACCCGACTTGAAGGCGAACTTCACCGAGGTGTGCTTGGCGGCGGCGCCGGTCTCGGCCTTCTCCGCGTCGAGGGCCGTCGTCAGCCACGACTGCTCGTCGCGGGTCAGCCACTTCGCTTCGGTGGGCTTGTCCTTCAGGTAGAACCAGGCGATGACACCGACGACGATCGCGGGGATCGCGACGCCCAAGTACATGAAGCGCCAGCCCTCGAGGCCGAAGAAGACCCCGTGCTGCTGGATGAGCGCACCGGCGAGCGGCGCACCGATGACGGTGGTCAGCGGCTGGGCGAGGTAGAAGAGCATCAGGATGCGGCTGCGGTAGGCGGCCGGAACCCACATGCTCAGGAAGAGGATCGCTCCGGGGAAGAAGCCCGCCTCGGCGACACCGAGGAGGAAGCGCAGCGCGACGAGCTGCTCGAAGTTCTGCACCCACGTGAACAGGAGCGCCACGATGCCCCAGCTGACCATGATGCGGGCGAGCCAGCGGCGCGCTCCGAAGCGGTGCAGGGCGAGGTTCGAGGGCACCTCGAGGATGATGTATCCGATGAAGAAGACGCCCGAGGCGAAACCGAACTGAGCGGCGCTGAGCGCCAGGTCGGTGTTCATGCCGTTGGGGGCGGCGAACCCGATCGCGGTGCGATCGAGGTAGTTGATGAAGAACATCAGCGCGACGAACGGTACGAGGCGCACTGCCACCTTGCGGATGGCTGACCGGGCGATCGGGTTCGCCTCGGTGGTGGGTCGTGTGTCCACATTGACTCCTGGCAAATCAGCGTTGATCTGTGACTGCTGTCACGGTTGGACAGTTTGGCAAACCGGTTGACCAATTGCAAGACGGAATTTCCGGATGCCTCGGATCACTCCGCGACGACGGCATGCCGACGCGACCCCTCCGGCCGGCGAGGAGAGGCATCGCGGGCATCTCGCCGCTATCGGGTGATCTCGGCCTTGAGGCGATGCGTGGCGGTCGCCATGTGGTCGGCCATCGCCGCCGCAGCCCCGTTCTCATCGCCACGGGCGACCGCGGCGAGAACGGCCGCGTGCTCCTCGATGGCGGTCGCGACGCTGTCGTCGTCGTGCACGGCACGATTCGCATACACGTGCAGCAGCGAGCGCACGACGTGCAGCAGGTCGATGAGGGTCGCGTTGTCGGCCGATTCGGCCAGCGCCTGGTGGAACTTTCGATCGGCCACCGCGAATGCGGCGTAGTCGTCGCGGGCCGCGCGCATCTCGTCGAGATGCCCCTGAACCCGCGAGATTGCGGCGTTCTCCGCCCGGGATGCCGCCAGTCGGGCGACGTACGTCTCGAGCCCGGAACGCAGCTCGAGCAGCTCGACGGTGTTGTGCTCGCTGATCAGCAGGCCCCAGCGGAGGGTCTGCGGCAGCAGCTCGCTCGCCGCGCCGCGGAGGTACGTTCCCGACCCCGGACGCACGTCGACGATGCCGAGGATCTCGAGCGCCGCGAGCGCCTCACGCACCGCGGACCGCCCGACCCCGAGGGTCGCGGCGAGCTGACGCTCGGGAGGGAGTCGGGTGCCGGGGGCGACCTGCCCGCCCGTGAACAGATCGAGGAGGCGCCGGGCGACCTCGGTCACGGGGGTTCCCGTCGGCAGCGCGACCAGCGAGGCGGCGATGTCCTCGGCACGATCGGACGGGTAGGCGGGCATGCAGACACGATACCGGGGAGAGGCGGACTTGAAATTGGTCAACCGGTTTGTCAATAATGTTCGCGGTGTCCGCCCGGGACATCCGACGACAGTGCCGTCACGATGCGGAGGACGAAGTGGCCATTCTTGCCTGGGATGAGTTGGATCAGCGTGCGGTGGATGCGGCGCGGGTGTTGGCGGCGGATGCGGTGGAGAGGGTCGGGAACGGTCATCCGGGGACGGCGATNTCACGATGCGGAGGACGAAGTGGCCATTCTTGCCTGGGATGAGTTGGATCAGCGTGCGGTGGATGCGGCGCGGGTGTTGGCGGCGGATGCGGTGGAGAGGGTCGGGAACGGTCATCCGGGGACGGCGATGAGCCTGGCGCCGGTGGCGTATCTGCTGTATCAGCGGGTGTTGCGTCATGACCCGTCGGACACGTCGTGGATCGGTCGTGACCGGTTCATCCTGTCGGTGGGGCATTCGTCTTTGACGCAGTATGTGCAGTTGTTCCTGGGCGGGTTCGGGTTGGAGTTGTCGGACCTGGAAGCGTTGCGGACGTGGGGGTCGTTGACGCCCGGGCACCCGGAGTACGGACACACCAAGGGTGTGGAGATCACGACGGGCCCTCTGGGTCAGGGGTTGGCGTCCGCGGTCGGGTTCGCGTACGCGGCCCGCTACGAGCGGGGCCTGTTCGACCCGGACGCGCCCGCGGGCACGTCCCCGTTCGATCACCACATCTACGTGATCGCCGGTGACGGGGACCTGCAGGAAGGCGTGACCGCGGAAGCGTCGTCGCTGGCCGGGCATCAGCAGCTGGGCAACCTGATCGCGATCTACGACTCGAACCAGATCTCCATCGAAGACGACACCAACGTCGCGTTCACCGAAGACGTCGCGAAACGGTACGAGGCGTACGGGTGGCAGGTGCAGGTCGTGGACTGGAAGAAGACCGGCCAGTACGTCGAAGACGTCGCCGAGCTCCACGCCGCGATCGAGGCCGCGAAGGGCGATGTGACCCGCCCGTCGCTGATCATCCTGCGCACCATCATCGGCTGGCCCTCCCCCGGCAAGCAGAACACCGGCAAGATCCACGGCTCCGCGCTCGGCGCGGCCGAACTCGCCGCGACGAAGAAGGTCCTCGGCTACGACCCCGACCAGTCCTTCGTGATCGCCCCGGAACTGCTCACCCACACCCGTGAGCTCATCACCCGCGGCCACGACGCCCACACCGCCTGGCAGGAACAATTCGACGCCTGGGCGGCCGCGAACCCCGACCGCAAAGCCCTCCTGGACCGCCTCGAAGCCCGCACCCTCCCCACCGGCATCGCCGACACCCTGCCCGTGTTCGAGGCCGGCACCGAGATCTCCACCCGCGCCGCGTCCGGGAAAGTCATCAACGCCCTCGCCCCCCACCTCCCCGAACTCTGGGGCGGATCCGCCGACCTCGCCGAATCCAACCTCACCACCATCACCACCGCCCCCTCCTTCCTGCCCCCCCAGTGGTCCACCCACGAATGGTCCGGCACCGAATACGGCCGCGTCCTCCACTTCGGAATCCGCGAACACGCCATGGGCGCGATCCTCAACGGCATCACCCTCCACGGCCCCACCCGCCCCTTCGGCGGCACGTTCCTGATCTTCAGCGACTACATGCGACCCCCCGTCCGCCTCGCCGCCCTCATGAACATCCCCACCCTGTTCGTCTGGACCCACGACTCCATCGCCCTCGGCGAAGACGGACCCACCCACCAACCCATCGAACAACTCGCCACCCTCCGAGCCATCCCCAACTTCACCCTCGTCCGCCCCGCCGACGCCAACGAAACCGCCACCGCCTGGCTCGAACTCCTCACCCGCCACACCGGGCCCGCCGGCATCGCCCTCTCCCGCCAGAACCTCCCCGT
>OZJO01023710.1:0-24831 GCA_900406225.1 Acrobeloides nanus | reverse complement strand
TTTGTCATTTCTTCTAGTAAATCGGGTATGGCGAACAAAACTAGCTAGATTTCATCCGAATCTGAGGGTATCAAGTCGATCCGTTTCCTTGTTAGGTGGCATTGGTGTTTAACGGTTGACCGCTATTTAAGTTAAATAAACTTGGGGACCGAGCGCTTCGTGTCCGGAAGGGAAAAGAAGTTGTATTTATTACCCGTATTACGGAGTTCGGCCTTCGGCTGCCCAAAAAATGGTAAATTTTTTGATAAAAATGGGCCGGGGCCGCAGTTTTTTTTGCGGCCCGAGCTGGGCGGGTTGTAAAAAAACCGCGGCTCTTTAGCACCCGTGCTCGGGAGTACCGTTCGGAGTCATAACTCGCGGAGGCGCTCGGCTCCCGGTACTAGCAATAAGGATAGGAAATTTTAATAACCTAAACAATTGTTCTTTTGTATTAAAACATAGGACAACGTCATAAATTCTATGAAAAAATTTTAAAAATGGAAATGAATTTTACATAGTTCCTAATATTCATATAACACCAAAGATAATTTGAAAAAACATTATTTTTTATAGTGATTAAAGATATCGTTTCGATATTTATTCCTCTAGGAAGATGAAAGAAGTTTCAAAATCATGTAACAATTCATCGGATTCGTGCTTCCCATGGCCAAAAACACACACCAGACTACAAAAAATTAGTCGACTTGATGTTAATTATAAAAGTAAAGAAAATATCCATTTTTACGAAAAATTACAATTTTGACCGAATCAAGTTAATTCTTTATGCATAAGAGGGATAGCTAATCTACAAGCCTACATCATACACAATAACGGGATGGAACGATCGTTTAAACAACACAAAAACGGGAGGATGAACAATAATGAGATGACAAAAACGGGACAATTTCAGATCTCGACTTCTAAAAGGAATTTTGATATGGTGTCAAAAAAAATTCGAAAACCGCGTTGATATTTCGAAACTCTGAAAAATTCTGAAAAAATTTTTCGGGGGTCAAAAAATTGAAAAAAATGCGTCAAAATTAGGGGTTAAGTTTTAACCTCAACAAAATCATTTTTAGGGGTAATTTTGTGCGAGGAATCGATTGTGCGCATCGAAAAATTCTGAAAAAATTTTTCGGAGGTCAAAAACCCCCAAAAATAATTTTGTTAGGGTTAAAACTTACAACCCCTAATTTTGACGCATTTTTTTCAATTTTCCGACCCNCATTTCGAAACCGCGTTGATATTTCGAAACTTAATGAAAAATTTACGGTTGGTCGTTGATTGCCAGACCGTCCGATCTGGCAAGTTAAGCAACGTTGGGCCCTCAGGTTCGATCCCCGAAGGATAAAATGTTGAAAAATTAAAAATTTTTTATCAGAATTCCTAAATTCGACCTCGTAGAATGTTTTCCTATTTTTGCTTCCATTAAAATTTTTTTCTATGCCTGGAAATTGACTTTAAAAATTTTTACATAAAAAATCTCGCCTTTTTGTGATCTCAGTCATTTTGTTGACATTTTCGATGGGTTAACCACATTTTCTTGAAGAATCGGCTATGGAAACTCCAAATCTGAACGAGTTTTTTGGATTTTAATAGAGGTTTGACTGTATCTAAAAAAGTTTCGAATTATCAATTTATCTTATTTTTTTAACTCTATAATCGTTTCGAAATATCAAGTTTCGAAACATCAACTGATCGATGATTTCATCATTAGAAAGAATTTTCAAGCAAAGTTTCCTCACGTCTAAAATTCATTTAGTATTAGATATTAATTTAGCTTTAATGCTTCCCTTTAGTTTGCTAATAATTCTTAATTCCTTATAAACTTTGTTGAAATTTTATTCTCAGCAAGAAAGGGTGTCCTATACTTACTCCGGAACTTATGCACTTCGGCCCTCCTCCACAAATTTGGGGGGGGGGCCGAAGTGCATAAGTTCCCTTACTCCTGCTTACTTCTACTTTTAGAAATGCTCTCGAGAAACGTCTTTTTTCTATCGTTGGCTACTCGAAATATTCGACGGATTTCAATGGCGCCTCGTGTTATGAATAGCCGCACGTCTGATGACCCTAAACAGAAAAAGAATGATTCACTTTCAACTGCGTCTTCGGATGATAACGACTTAGCAAATATCTCCAATGCAAATCCGTATGTCTTTATATTTAAAAATTCTTTAAATAATTAATAATTGAATACTTTTTCATTAGAAGAAATAAGGGTATAATTTATTTGATCAAAAATGGAAAATTAAAATAGTTATAATCACTTTTTAAAATGCTGCACATAAAATTTTATACAAATATTATAATCTTTAGTTTTCTTATCTTCGGTGAAGCGATGGCTAAACAAGAAAAACTTTTCATCGATGATAGGAAGCGCAAGGATTTGGAATTTAAACAGAAACGATCGGAATTTGAACAGAAATAATGGGAATTTGAACAGAAACTTGAACAGAATCGATCGGAATTTGAACAGAAACTTGAAGAGGAACGATCGGAATTTGAACGGAAACTTGAACAGAAACAATGGGAATTTGAACAGAAACGATCGGAATTTGAACAGAAACTTGAACAGAATCGATCGGAATTTGAACAGAAACTTGAACAGGAACGATCGGAATTTGAACGGAAACTTGAACAGAAACAATGGGAATTTGAACAGAAACGATCGGAATTTGAACAGAAACTTGAACAGAATCGATCGGAATTTGAACAGAAACTTGAACAGGAACGATCGGAATTTGAACGGAAACGATCGGAATTTGAACAGAAACAATGGGAATTTGGACGTAAGTTGGATGTCATCTAAACTATTATATTTTGTTAGCAATGACACTTTATTGTTGTAACCTATTTATATTACATGCACAAAATAAATTTATTCATTAGAAAATATCTGACAAGGGAACCTTCCCAGTTGATGGTGCGATTTTGTGAAAAGTCTTAGCCATTCTTATAGAGCATAGTCCACTTGTAAAAAATTCGAAAAAATTAGCTGCCATCGGATCGTTGACATTGAGCAAATTAGCTTGTAATTTTTGTTATTTTATATGATTAGAACATATTAAATTTTAAATGTATAATAATATTAGTGACGGTAGTGTAGTGGTAAGACGCACGCTTTGCATCCAAACCGTCTCAACTTCAATTCCGGTCGGCATACGAATTTTTTGCATTTTTTAAAAACTTCTTTGTTTAAATTTTTTTCACTCTTTTGCATAATTTTTTAAATTTTTTATCTCGTTATTAGCAATAAATTCCTATTTTTTCTAACAAAAAATATTTTAACGAAAAAATATTCAAAACTATTTATTTTTTAAAAAAATAATTTAAATTTCTTCGGGAATTATTTCCGATATAAAATGATCAGAAAACCTTTCTTCGAGTAGCCGAATTATGTTTGTATGATTAAGCAACATTTTTCTTAAAAAATGAAAAATAATTTTAATAGTAGTTACAAAATTATGCAAAAGAGTGAAAAAAATTTAAACAAAGAAGTTTTTAAAAAATGCAAAAAATTGGTATGCCGACCGGAATTGAACTTGAGACGGTTTGGATGCAGAGCGTGCGTCTTACCACTACACTACCGTCAATAATATTATTATACATTTAAAATTTAATATGTTCTAATCATATAAAATAACAAAAATTACAAGCTAATTTGCTCAATGTCAACGATCCGATGGCAGCTAATTCTTTCGAATTTTTTACAAGTGGACTATGCTCTATAAGAATGGCTAAGACTTTTCACAAAATCGCACCATCAACTGGGAAGGTTCCCTTGTGAGGTAAATGATGATTTAATCTTTAAGATAATCAAATTTCCCATACTTTAACTAGTCTATTATGTATAATTCGTGCTAATTCATTATTATTAATCAAAGTTCTGTTAATTTGATTTTCTTTTTAACCCGTTTTTGCCGGTAAATCTCAGAAATGTGCTAGAAAATAGAAAAGATACGCCCTAAGGGTTTTTGGGGATGAGGAATCGATTGCGCGCATTCCCGAATTCTGAAAACCATTGTCTGACCTTGATTCAGGGAAGGGGTTGGTGTATTACAGCGAAAATCGAAAATTTTTAGATTTTCTTCGGAAAACCTACTTTTTAGGGGTTCTCAGGGGGCTAGGAATCGATTGCGCGCAATCGATTCTCCGCATAGAATTTCCTCTAAAAAATGATCATTTTAGAAAAAAAATTTCTCATAGAATAATCCATTATACCCTTTAAAAAATCAGAATTTTTCGTTTTTCAAATTTTTTACGATTTCATGGTCAGGGAAGCGTTTTGAAGATTTTTCAATGCGCGCAAATGATTCCTCGCAGCGTGTTTTCGCTTTTTTCGGATTCCCCGCATGTTTTTACCCCTAGAGGGGTCATTTCTAGAAAAATTTTACGCGGGTGGCCCCTCCCTATTGTGTAGTAACTCCAAACTTTCAAAAAATAAAAAACTTTTTAAGTTGGTTTCAAAGCGCTCGGGAGTGCTGCTCGGAGTCATTGTCGGGGAAACCACGAGTGCTCGGCTTCCGGTACTGAAGTATTATTTAATTACTAAATTAATACACAAAACTGGATTGACGGATTTCTTTGAGCCATTGATTTCTTCTCTTTTCACGACCTGATTCATCATCAAGACTAAAACGCTTCTATAACTGAGAAAGATGTTAATCAAATTCTCTCTATTCTTTCTCGCTAGCCAATTTCTTTTCTCTGATCGATGTGTTGCAGAACGCTGTCCAATAATATTTGGGGATTCAGAGTGTCCCAAAGGCTACAACTGTGTTTTGAGTGCTTGTAAGGATTCGAATGATCAGCCTCCACCAAATGATTGTGATAAGGTTTTATTGATTTTTTTTCAAAGTTTTAATGAAGCTAATGTTCAGATAGAATGTGATCCTAAAACTAGATGCTTTCAAGGAAGATGTTATTTTCTAGAGGGTTTGCCGTGTGGGCGAAATGTCCTAGTTGCACAAAATACTGCCAAAAGTTTTGTTTCGGATTGCGGCCCCAAAGGTGTTTGTCTGAACGGACGATGTGTCACCGATAGTATGCTTTTCTATAGTCCGTTTCAGCAGGGTTGGGAAATAGAATTATCCGGATCCGGGGATAATTGGATAAATCCAGATTTCCTTGTACTTCAAATTGGCTCCAAGCGGGATTTGAACCCGCGATTTAGTGGCCACGAAGCCACTGCTTTGTCACTGCACCACCAAGGCTTGAAAATGGAGAAACGTCTTTTCAAATCAAGTAATTCTGGGGAAAAATATTTCCCCAGAATTCCCCAAATTGCCCTAGAATTCTCCCGGGGAAATCCCAACCCTGCGTTTCAGCCCCAACTATAAAAAAGCTGGGCTCAAAATTCAAAGCCCGAAGTTAGCATCCCGTCCGATCTGGCAAGTTAAGCAACGTTGGGCCCGCAAGTTCGATCCGAAAATTTCGATATACAAAAAAACTTTTCTTACAAAGAATGAGCAAAAATTTTTTGCTCTAAGAAAAGTTTTTGTAGAACAAAATTTTTGCTCTAGTAGGATCGAACCTATGGGCCCAACATTGCTTAAATCGCCAGATCGGATAGGATGCCGATTTCGGATTTTGAATTTTGGGTTCAGCTTTTTTTTATAGTTGGAGCTGAAACGGACTACATACAGGGACAAGGAAATTTTTGATTTAGAATGTGCGGATATCGAATGCCCCGAGGGAGAACAATGTCGTGATGGTAACTGTGCCAAATTGAAGGGCACTTTTTGTTGGAACAGCTTCGATTGTGGGATAGGTTTCCGCTGCGAGCAGCACCAATGCATAAATTCTGGAGAGCTGTCCACGGCACCAATCAAAGAGAATTGTGATCCAGGAGAGGTGCCAAAAAAGGACCAGTCTACTTTTGGGAGGGGGTTGATGCCATGTGATAGAGCATAAAATTTCGAGCATTTTTTGTTTTTACGGGACTAATTGAAAATCTAACCGTAAAAAGTTAGGAGCGAAACAAAAAATTTTTCAAATGAGTTTGAACATTGAAACGAAAATCCTGATTCATCAATCAGATTGTTTATTGAAACGATTGTAATAAAACATACAATTCAAAATCTTGATAAAACATAGAAGTCATTCTAGCTCGCCGAGACGAATCAAATGACACCAAAATTATTGAATTTGAACAATGTTTTTGGTTATTAAAACGAAAACCATGAATCAGGGTTTTTGTTTCAATAACCCAAAACATTTTCAAATTTCAATAATTTTGGTGTCATTTGATTCGTCTCGGCGAGCTAGAAAAACTTTCTTCTATGTATTATAAGATTGAAATATGAATTGTGTGTTTTATTAAATCGTTTCAATAAACAATCTGATTGATGAATCAGGGTTTTCGTTTCAATGTTCAAACTCGTTTGAAAATTTTTTTGTTTCGCTCATAACTTTTTACCGTTAGATTTTCAAGTGGTGCCGTAAAAGCAAAAAATGCTCGAAATTTTGTGCTCTATCACATGGTATCAACTTTCTCAAAAGTAGACTGGTGCTCGAAAATTTTGGGTTTCATTGTATTTTTAGGTTTTAATTGAACACCAATGCAAGTCGGCTGGACCGGGTAAGACATTTTGCTGCGGGGAATCGATTGCGCACATTGAAATAGTCTGTGTATTGAAACGAAAACTTGAATTTAAATTCCTGAAGGAAAAATTTTTCAAAAAAATTCTTCAGGAATTCAAATTCAGGTTTTCATTTCAATACCATTTCTTCATAATTTTCTGATTTTTTTGTTATTTGCATGAAATCTTTACAAAAATGACTCCTCTAGGGAGTTTTCTATGCGAGGAATCGATTGCGCAAGTGGATAGAGAAGCCGCCCGTCCGATCTAGCAAGTTAAGCAACGTTGGGGGGGAGGTCCGCATTTCGATTTTTGTTCGAATCTGCGGGCCTTAACGTTTCTTAACTTGCCAGATCGGACGAGCGGCTTCCTTATCCACTTCGCCAAGTAGCCGACATTTTTCGTAAAGCTAAAAACGTTATACATGTAATTGTTCCATTTAGGCTGTGCAACAATAGTTTGCGATGCCNCACGTTTCTTCCTTCCCCAAGATTGTTGTGCGCCATCTTTCAGGTTACATGAAACAGGCTGACAATCACCTTTACATATTTCCAAGTGGCATGTGATCCTCACGGATGAAGAGCTATCAAAACGGAATGCCTGTAGATGAGCAATCTTCACGGCACTCGATTGAACTTGGATGGGGTTCGGGATGAGTTTTTGAGCAACCGCAGGGGTTGGGCATCTAGAAATTTATCTTCAGGACCAGTTCGAGTGGGAAAAAAGTTGCCATAATTTGTAGATATTCGGAAAATTCATGAAAAATGGAGCATTTTTTGTTTTTACAGTAAATTCTGAATCGTTGTAGTTTTTGAGATAATTGCGTTTGAAATTTGAATTTGTATTGATGTTTTCGTTGTAATACACAAACTTTTTTGAATTTCCAATCGATTTTTGCATCAATTTTTCAATTTTCATAAAATGAACATTGTAGCAATTTTTTAGCTAAATGAGATGAACAAAAAGACACCAAAATTATCCAATTTGAACGTTGTTTTGGGTTATTGAAACGAAAATTCTGATTTATGTTTTTGTTTCAATAACCCAAAACAATTTTCAAAAAGGATAATTTTGGCGTCATTTTGTTCGTCTCATTTAACTATAAAAAATTATAGCTAGAATGTTCATTGTATGAAAAGTGAAAAAAATCGATTAAAAATTCAAAAAAGTTTGTGTATTACAACGAAGAGCTTGTACACAAACTCAAATTTCAAAAGCAATTATCTCAAAAACTACAACGATTCAGAGCATGGCGTAAAAACAAAAAATGCTCCATTTTTTTACGAATTTTTCGAATTTCTATAAAAATGGCAACTTTTTTCCGCTCGGATTTTCTCATCATTATGACTTACCCTTCTTGGATAAGTTGAAGGGTTTCATCACTTCGTTTTTCATTTCCACCTGGCTCGGCAACACATTCTTTGACAAAGAAGTCGAGCTCTTCGTCCATAGCCATGATTTCCCAACGCAATTCAAGAATGTCGCCAAGTTTGGCCTATAAACCATTGTATAGAATATGAAATTTGGGAGATACTACACAATAGGGGGAGGGGGCCACCCACGTGAAAAAAGTTCAAAATTTTTACTGGAAACGACCCCTCTGGGGGTAAAAACATGCGGAGAATTTGAGTTTGACATTTTCGAAGCGAAAAAATACTTCCCTGATTCAGTAAAGGTCTGTGTATTGAAGCAAAAAGTCGCAAAAATCGCATTTTTGCGAGGCTTAGACTTAAGCTTGGGCTTAGGCTTAAGTAGTTTTTGGAGAGTTTTTTTTGCAACTTTTCTTTTCAATACACAGGCTTTCCCTGAATCAGGGAAGCATTTTTTGCTTCAAAAATGTCAAAATCAAATTCCCCGCCTGTTTTTACTGAATTTGACATTTTCGAAGCGAAAAAATGCTTCCCTGATTCAGAGAAGGCTTGTGAATTGAAGCGAAATCGCATTTTTGCAACTTTTCGCTTCAATACACAGGCCTTCCCTGGATCAGGGATGCGTTTTTTCTCTTTAAAATTTGTTCATACTTGAATAATCGGCTGATGTCCACCGTCGCCGGCATTCATTTGCATAAGAACTGGATTGCCCAACTCGATTTTACCCTTGGGCTGGATCAACGCTGCTTCAGGCCCGTTCACAGTGAGGTTGGCCGCCGTGGTGATTTTTCCACCCAACATGCTGCTATAATCACACGAGATTTCGTACAGCTGGTCCATGGATGTGACTAGCCCAGGAATTCCGAGGTTGTTCGTTTGGACGACCACGGTGGTTTTGTACGTTCCATTATCCTAAAGATTGCTTGTTTTCATGGTTTTCTACAAAAAAATCGCATGCCATATCAATAAGACCACATTCACGAGCAGCTTCTCTTCGGCGTCGGATCTCATTTGCGGAAACACTAGCCTCGGGTCCATCCGCAGCACTTTCTGCACCACCAGTCTCAGCACCACCAAGAGCAGCTTCTTGTTCGACTTCAACGCTAGCAGCCGCCGCATTCAAGACAATCGGCTTCATGCCAAAATTGGCGGGGAGCCCGAGGACGAGTGTCGCACTGTCACTAAACTCGACCTCCACACGGCAAGTGTCGTACTTGTTCTTGGCGAACACCACTCCGGAGAATGGCTCACTGTTCTTGATCTAAACAGAATTTTGCTAGTACAGGGTGTATAACAAAAAACCGGAATTTTTTGAGTAAAAATTACACATACTTACCCTGATTCAGGGTAAGTATGTTGGTGTATTGACGCGAAAATCGAAAAAAATTCTATTTCCGCCATGAAATCATCCATCCAGGGGTAATTTTATGCGAGAAATCAATTGTACACATTTTCTAAGCATGAAAAAATTATCTTGACCCTGATTCAGGAAATGAAGTTCGTGTATTGACGCGAAAATCGACAAATTTTCTTTTTTCGCTCGTACACCAAGGGAAAAAATTGGTTTTTCGCTATAAAAACCCAATTTTTTCCCTGAATTAGGGGAGACCTACCTGAACTTTGATGCCTTCGTAGTTGCAAATAGTGTGGACTGCTTCAGCGGGAATCATCACCGATGGGGCTAGACTGGCGCTAGCCGACGACGAGCTGTTGCTGGCGGCACCAACACTCAAGCTGGCTTGTGCTTCATTAGCACTACTGTCACTAGCAGGAGCGGCAGAATCTTGTTTGACTAGAGAGTTTCCTGAGTATTGTCTAGGACGCACTTCCTCCTCATGGATAGTAGATTGGATCTAAAGGTTTTATATAAATTTTTGCTCTCTGGTCTGCTTTTTTGTGTGTATTACAACGAAAACATGAACAAACTTTTTGGTCGAGAGAAATTACATATTTCTTCTTCTTTTTTATATATTACAACGAAAACATGAACCAACCTTTTTGGCGGAGAGAAGTTCTGTACGTGAATCCAATCTTTCTCGGGATGTTGAATTACTGGAAGCATGGCTAAGAATGGTTTTGTTTGAGCTCGTCCTAAACTCGTTGGGTGGGACATTCGAAGCGCTGCTCGCGCCATTGTCTACTTCTTTGACTTGGCAAAGGTTTTTATAGAAGTCGATGTGATCGTGCTTCTCTCCGTTCCCGTCGATTTGTTCGAAAATGCCGCATTGGCCATTTCGTCGATTGTAGTTAACACCTTCGCACCTTAAACTTGATAATAAAAAGTGGACTAATACTGGGTAAGGGGCTGTCCAGGTATTTCTTTATCAATTTTTTCGGATTTTTAGACCCTTCTCCCCTCCAACGTTATCAAAAATTCACTAACGTTATCAACTTTTTGTGGAAAGGGCTGACCCCCTCCCTCTCCAGCGTTATCAAAAGCGCATTAACGTTATCAACTTTTATGGAGAGTCTCCCCCCCCCCCCCCCCCCCCCCCAACATGATAACGTAATAACTGAATGGCAACGAAACCGACCTTGCGCTAGTCGAGCAAAGATCCAAGCATTTGGTTAGCGAGGTCACAGTTTTTTCATCTGTTGGTAATCCGGGTTGTTTACTGTAGAGATATCGGCTGAACAAGGCACCATTGGATTGCAATGGGCACGAGCTTGGAGCTGAAAAAAAGTCTCATTTAAGACCCCATCGGTTGGAAAAAAAAGTTGCCATTTTGTCGATATTCAGAAAGTTCATGAAAAATGGAGCATTTTTTGTTTTTATGGTAAATTCTGAATCGTTGTAGTTTTCGAGAAAATTGCGTTTGAAATTTGAATTTTCGTTCATGTTTTCGTTGTAATACACAAAATTTCAAATTTCGCCAACTTCACATGCGTTTATCTCGACAACGGTAGCGATTCAGAATTTACCGTAAAAACAAAAACTGCTCCATTTCTCATGAACTTTTCGAATATCAACAAAATGGTAACTTTTTTCCGACCGGACTAGTCCTTGAAAGGCTAAAGATTTATGCAACAACGTACGAGCCAAGCAATGCATGTCATAAAGATCGATTCCTTGTTTGATCTGCGGCCGTAAAGTTGTCTTGCCATCCAAATAGAGGAGATTACATAGTCCACTTTCCTTGTCGAAGTTGAAGGAGCGGCATTTTTCCGGTGCCATTTCATAGCATCTAAAAATTCCCGGATGATATAGTTTTTTTCACTTAACACGTGAATACTTCTTCAAATTTCCGGTATATTCTGTTATAACAGAATATACCGTAAATTTGAAGGAGTCTTCCCGTGTTAATCCCTATCTCACTTTGCCAAGCAGTCGCTAACAGATTTGCCGGTACTTTCAATCACATGCAAAGAGCCGTCGCCTTCGGGCAGTGCGGCATTCAGCGTGCGCACACTATGCAATTGTCGGCCACCCGTGCACTCCTCTCTTTCAAGATGGCATGTAATGTCAAAATAGTCGACTTGGAACTCTTCACCTTCGGGTATGAACAAGTCCGGCTTGGAGAATCTAGTTTCAGCGTTCAGGATGCATTCTTGTTCGTTGTAATAGTACATGACCGATTTGCAAACGAATTTCTCACCGGTCTCTGGTGGTGGGCTAAAGTTGGAATGGGTTAGTAAAATTTAATTTATCTTCAAGGACCAGTCTGCGCGGAAAACGTTGTCATTTTTTATAGAAATTCGAAAAGTTCATGAAAAATGGAGCATTTTTTGTTTTTACTGTAAATTCTGAATCGTTGTAGTTTTCAAGATAAATGCATATGAAGTTGGGGAAATCTGTGTATTACAACGAAAACATGTTTTCGTTGTAATACACAGAATTCAAATTTTCTTCAACTTCATATGCATTTATCTCGACAATGTGAGCGATTCAGAATTTACAGTAAAAACAAAAAATGTTCCATTTTTCATGAACTTTTCGAATATCAACAAAAAGGACAACAACTTTTTTCCGCTCGGACTAGTCCCTTTAAATTCTACTTTGTGCATTGATCCAAGCACATGGTTACGGATGGCACATTTTCCATGACAAATGCGGCAAATCCGACAAGAATCATTTGCGGGACTCTGGTGAATGACGGGACATTTCGGCAANGTCCCTTTAAATTCTACTTTGTGCATTGATCCAAGCACATGGTTACGGATGGCACATTTTCCATGACAAATGCGGCAAATCCGACAAGAATCATTTGCGGGACTCTGGTGAATGACGGGACATTTCGGCAAGTTCGTGGAGCTAAAATGCGATTTTTGCAACTTTTCGCTTCAATACACAGCCTTCCCTGAATCAGGGAAGCGTTTTTTCGCTTTGAAAATGTCAAATTCGGATTCCCCGCATGTTTTTATATTGGTCATTTCCAGAAAAAATTTTTGAAAATTTTTCACGTGGGTGGACCCCCCCCCCTTCCAGCCTTTTCTAGTTTTCTGCTTCAACTTGAAAAACTCTTACAGGCAAAGCATTTCTTTTCGTAATAAGTGAACCCTTTTGCGTCGGTGAGTCGTCCTCGTCCCAACGGAGTCGATCTTTCATCCGAAAGAATGCAACTACGCGTCTCACTGTTATACATGAAGGATTTACAGTTGAAATCATTCGTCTAAACAGAAATCCGATTGTAGTTAGTAAAAAGTGAATGGTTTTACCGAAACGGTTAGACGATGGGTGCACAGCTCTTCACATGCCTCGAGATCAAGGTCCGCAAATTGCCGATCCAATTCATTGTTCAATTGACTGTNGAATGGTTTTACCGAAACGGTTAGACGATGGGTGCACAGCTCTTCACATGCCTCGAGATCAAGGTCCGCAAATTGCCGATCCAGTTCATTGTTCAATTGACTGTCTTCAACAGCAATGTATTGAGTGATGTATGGGGCATAACATTGGGCTGAAAAGTCAATTTTTAATGAGTTCAAGGACCAGTCCAACTCGTATGTAAAAATTATATATTCGGAAAGTTGATGAAAAGTAGAGCATTTTTTATTTTTATGTCATGCTCTGAATCGTTATAGTTTTTGAGATAATTGCGTTTGAAATTTGAATTTTCGTTGTAATACACAAACTTGTGTATTACAACGAAAACATGAACGAAAATTCAAATTTAAAATACAATTATCTCAAAAACTACAACGATTCAGAAGGTGCCGTAAAAACAAAAAATGCTCCATTTTTCATGAATTTTCCGAATCTATCATTTTTACATGCGGCACTATGTCCACCACAACTCGTATGTAAAAATGATATATTCGGAAAGTTTATGAAAAATGGAGCATTTTTTGTTTTTACGGCACCTTCTGAATCGTTGTAGTTTTCGAGATAATTGCGTTTGAAATTTTAAATTTGTGTACAGGCTCTTCGTTGTAATATACAAGTTTGTATATTACAACGAAAATTCAAATTTCAAACGCAATTATCTCAAAAACTACAACGATTCAGAAGATGCCGTAAAAACAAAAAATGCTCCATTTTTCATGAATTTTCCGAATATACAATTTTTACATACGAGTTTTGGTGGACACTTAATAGTGTCAAAACTTGTGAGACCGAAATGATATAAACGTACAGCCGGCACAATTGTTATCCAGATAGATAACGGTGTCTTCATGCTCATCGACAAACAAATCTGGACGATCCAAACGATCTTCGGTGTTCAAAATGCATTCCGAATCCACCGGATAGTACATAACAGACTCGCATTCAAAGCCGAATGTATCAAACGCATTCAAGCATGCTGTTAAGCAGATCTACAACATTGGATATAACATTGTTCATGGTGATTTTACTTTACGAAAAATGTCGACTACTTGGTGAAGTGGATAAGGAAGCCGCCCGATCTAGCAAGTTAAAATTTTTGTTCGAACCTGCGAGTCCCAACGTTGCTTAACTTGCCAGATCGGACGACCAGCTTCCTTATCCACTTCGCCAAGTAGCCGAAATTTTTCGTAAAGCCAAATGTTATAGACAAGTTTTTTGTTTGAAAAAATGAACCTGAAGCGATTCGGCGGGGACAACTTCTCTAGCAAATCCAACAAGAATTTTCTGCTCATGAACATCAAAATGGAAGGGTGATGCACACACTCGTTGACTCTTTAAAGAAAGGTTATTTTAACTTGAAAAATCAAAGTCTTCTATCTTATACCTTAACACAACTTTTTGAAACCAATGGGGCTGCCTCGTTTTCCGAGACGAATGCTTTGTCGGATTCCCCAATAATACTACAGACACCATTGAAGAATTCAGCGGCGACGCATTCCTAAAATAATGTACTTTTTGAACAAATTCTACGATCCGAAAATTCACATTCGATAGAGCACAGATTTCTGAGCAATCAAGGAAATTCGATGCTGGTATCACCCTCAGTTGGACGCCATTTGTTACGTTATGTTGCAATAAAAACACTGGTTTGAGATCGGCATCACATTTTGACAAGAGAGCTGAAAAATTATGAATGTTTGAAAAAATGCTTTCTTGATTCAGGGAAGACCTGTGTATTGAAACGAAAAGTCGAAAAATCGCATTTTTGCGACTTTTCGCTTCAATACACAAGGCTTCCCTGAATAAGGGAAACAACATATTAGCAATATTTTGAGTAGAGAAGAAAGAAACTGTTGTGATCCTCCAGGATCACAAACTGAGGTCCTTCTTGAAATTGAAAGTGTTCATCTTAGATTTTCTCGCAGGGCAAAATTTTTTGGGATCAAGGAGGAGCCGAACCCTTGCTAGTGCCGGTGATGCCGAACTTCTTGGCAGCACACCAGACCACTACACCATGGTGCTCACTGAATGACTAGTATTGAATTTCGAGCTTATAGTATGCCATTGTTGTGATCCCCGATCGACTCGTTTCTCTTTGTAATTGAAGTGTTCTTCTTAGATTTTCCCGCAGGGCAAAATCTTTTGGATGCAAGGGGGAATCGAACCCTTGCTAGTGTTAGTGATGCTGCATAATGAACAAGCTGCCATCTAGACCCGTTTTTGAGTGTGGTCCAAAAACTTTTAATTCCAACGCTCTTATATTACTCTTTTCTTGGCTATGTTTGAGTTTCGGCTACATGGCGAAGTGTATAAAGAAGCCCACCGTCCGATCATGCAAGTTAAGCAACATTGGGATGGCAAGTTCGATTCCCAGCGAGTAAAACTGTTGCTTTTCAAAAATTTTTTGCTCCTTTTTTGCAAAACGTTTTTTGAAAAGCAACAGTTTTACTCACGTGGGAATCGAACCTGCGGGTCCAATGTTGCTTAACTTGCCAGATCGGACGGTCGGCTTCTTTATACACTTTGCCATGTAGCCGACACAACCATGAGAAGGGTAATATGCAAATAAAAATTTTTTCTAATTTTTATACATGTTGATTTGCTAGTTTTTGATCCGATTGCCACTTAGTGGCTTCACGATCGATATTCATTCTTTCATCCAAATTCTTTTCTTTGACTTTTTCCTATTAAAACTAAATTAAAGTCCCATCCGAAAATTTGAACAACGGTTTTGAGTAGGAAAAACAAAGAGCAGCGAAACGGGGTGAAGGTCGTTGATGGTCGAGTCCTACAACCGAAATGGATCGCATTCCTTTCCGTTTTCTGTACCCCTTGATTTCTCGAATGAAAAATCACTCATCTAAAAGAACGGCTGAAGAAAAATGGGTAAAACGGTCAAACGCACAACGATACAACGGGGACGAGCAAGAACAATTTTTTTTGGCGAAAATTGGCGGAAACTCGAAATTTTAAAAACGAGTCACTCCATATTCGACTCAACGAGACGAGTAAAACGAATACCATAACATGGGTTTTCCAAACGGGCTACATGGCCGAGTGGCTAAACTGACAGATTTGCAGTTTATAGGCTCGGGTTCGAATCCCACTTCGAATTTAAAGTTGTCCAAATTCTACGAAAATTTTTGCATATCTCTATTTTGGTCTCTAGAACACTTTTCAATCATTTTTGGGTCGGTAAATACGTGCTGTGGTTGTATAGTAACTTTTTTCTCACCAGTCAAGTGGGAAAAAAGTTGCCATGTTCGGAAAGTTCATGAAAGATGGAGCATTTTTTATTTTTACAGCATGTTTTGAATCGTTGTAGTTTTCGAGAAAATTGCGTTTGAAATTTTGAAGTTGTGTACATGTTTTCGTTGTAATACACAAACTTTTGAATTTTTAATCGATTTTTTAAATTTTCATAAGATGAACATTGTAGCAGTTTTTATAGCTAAATGAGACGAACAAAATGACACCAAAATTTTGCAATTTGAAAACTGTTTTGGGTTATTGAAACGAAAATTCTGATTCATGTTTTCGTTTCAATAACCCAAAACAATTTTCAAATTGGATAATTTTGATGTCATTTTGTTCGTCTCATTCAACTATAAAAATTGCTACAATATTCATTTTATGAAAATTTTTAAAAATCGATGCAAAAATCGAAAAATTCAAAAAAGTTTGTGTATTATAACGAAAGTTTTCAACGTGAACAATTTCAAACGCAATTTTCTCAAAAACTACAACGATTCAGAGGGTGCCATAAAAACAAAAAATCTCCATTTTTCATCAACTTTCCGAATATCAACAAAACATGGCAAACACGAAGTTTTATTGTTACTTTTCATGAAAAATTCGGGAAACCTTTTCTGTGGACCCAGCACACTTCCACTTGTTCCTTGTAAGCTTTATAGAGACAAATTTTAAAAAACTTGAAAACTCACGGGTAGATTGTGATAATATAACAGGGAGAAGAAAAACTAATAGGCTAAGAAGGGAATAAAATAAATGGTGACGCATTGCCGAACTGCCCTGTAGAGCACAGGGCAGCTACTCTGTTTTGTAGATGAGAATTGAGCAATAAGCCAGATATGGGCAAAAAGTTAGTGGTTCCGCGAAGAATTGACTATTCTCGTGGCGCCAATCGTCTCTTCTCTTAAGCTAACTAATATAAGCCTAAATAAAAAGTAAAATTAACAGGGGATTACAGTCAAACCTCAACGACACTCCCCCCCCCCTCAATTCGATTTAACAACCCCCCCCCTTGGGGTGTGTATATGGAGATTTGATTGTATACTCCTTCAAATTTCCAATATATTCTGTTATGAAGCTATTCTGCGAAACATTCAAAAAAAGTTTTTTGAAAAAAAGTTGTCTAATCGCTGGCAAAATCAAATCGACTCAAATGGGATTCGAACCCAAGACCCTAAAACTCGAATCTTGAAGCACTACCACTGAGCCAAGTTCACGATAAAAATCGGATTTTCAATTTTGCTTATAATTTAACATGAATTTTTTAAAAACTTTTTTCAAAAAAATTTGTTTGAATGTTGCTCAGAATAGCTTAACAGAATATACCGAACATTTGTAGGAGTATTCCCGTGTTAAGCAATCAACACGATTTCCCAGACACCAAGTTCGAACGATGAAATAGCTAACAATAAAGAATAGCCCCAACGAGGAATGAAGTCTTTCGAAATAAAAATTCCGTTAACGGAAAAAAGCGGATCTCTTACGTGCCGATTAATTAGAGCGCAGCACTGATGGCGTGAAAAGCGAAAGACAGTTCCTGTGTTGCTTCCTTAATCCTATCTATCTGATCGCCGCACACCTGTACGCATATCTCACCCAACACAGTCCCCAACTAACACACGTCTGTAAGGGAAGACACTCGAAAAGTCACAGTCGCTCGCGGCATCTTTTTCTTGACCCAAATTTCTAGCAGAACATGAAAACACGAGGTGAGAGCCTTCATCCCTTCTCCTTCGACAACTAAAAGACACACACCTGAAGACGGAAAAAGAGACCGAAACGCCGGAAGAATACAATCTTCGTAAACGGTGATGGTTTGAATTCGACAGACGATTCAGGATAGCTCAAGAATTCAGGAGAGCGTCTCTTTTTTTCCATCACTTTTTCACCCAGTTCAGGATTATCTTCATCACCGTTCGTTAACACTTTATCAAGGCTAGCAAGGAATAGTCGCGAAGTGTCAGTCAGGGGTTTTCAATATTTCGACACAAATCGATAGATAACATGAATATAAGAGACGCTGTGTAAAAATTTCTTTTAAATTCCTTTCCCATACGAGGTTTAAGGTAGGTTTAAGAACATAAGTGCTTAAAAGAAATTAGTCATTATATGAAAAACTTCATATAATGATTAATTTCTCAAGCCTAAGCCCAAGCCTAAGTCCAAGTCCAAATCTAAACCTAAGCCTAAGCCCAAGCCTAAGCCTAACACTTCGCGACTATTCCTCGTAAGAAATGAATTGTCTTCAATTCTAGGGCTGACGAGATCGAGATTTTGGATTTGAGATCCAAGAATGAGATCGAGATCAAGATTTTCGAGAATCTCGATTTTCGGATCTAAAATTTTTCGGGTCCAATAGTCCATGAAAGAATCACGAAAATTCCACTTTTTTGGGGATATCCTGTACATAGTCAGTTATAGACATTATTCTACGTTGCAGATTTTTCAGATTTTGGGGCATCCCTCTCCCATCGAGATCAAGATTTTCGAGATCTAAAATTTTTCTTCTCCCATTTTTTGTTGATATTCCTGAAAGTTCACAAAACATGGAGCAATTTTTGTTTTTTTTACAGTAAGTTGTGAAAGCCAGGCAGCGGTCACTCACGTGAAAAAATTTTCAAAAATTTTTCTGGAAATGACCCCTCTAGGGGTAAAAACATGCGAGGAATCTGGATTTGACATTTTCGAAACGAAAAAATGCTTCCCTGATCCAAGGAAGGTCTGTGTATTGAAGCGAAAAGTCGCAAAAATCGCAAGAAATTTTCGCATTTTGACATCCTCGCTGTTCAACTATGGTTAATACACAAACCAACAACAGTGATAATAACAAAGTTGATAATGGACATGTTGAATCAAATCACTTGACTTTTATTTGACCCGATCTTCTTAATCGCTCACGTAATACTAACAGAAATGCTTTATCATTGACGTCATAAATGGCATAACTCCGATCCCATTGTTTCATTCGAAGAACTATAATAACGAGAATCGAAAACCTTAGGAAACAAGTATCAATTTAACAGGACCAGTCCACCACTCGGAAAAAAACAGTTTGTGTATTACAACGAAAATATGAACACTATGAAAAATTGTATATATTCGGAAAGTTCATGAAAAATGGAGCATTTTTATGGTAACCTCTGAATCATTATCGTTGCCGAGAGAATCGCGTTTGAAGTTGGCGATTTTTGAAAAATCTGTGTATTACAACGAAAACATGAACGCAGTGAAAATTCATTCCTGAATCAATCGAAGTTGTGTATTGACGCGAAAATGAAAATTTTTTCGCAGTTTTCGTAAGTCGGTGAAAAATGAAAAATTTTTTAAATACACACAACTTTTATTGATTCAGGGACGAATTTTCACATGAATGTTTTCGTTGTAATACACAGATTTCAAAAATAGCCAACTTCAAACGCAATTTTCTCAAAAACTACAACGATTCCGAACATGCTGTAAAAACAAAAAATGCTCCATTTTTCATAAACTTTCCGAATATATAATTTTTTCATAGTGTTCATGTTTTCGTTGTAATACACCAACTGTTTTTTCCGAGTGGACTGGTCCTTTAAGCAATTCGAAAATTACGCAATTAGTCGCTCAATTATTTCGTTTGTTTTTCAATTTGTTAGAATGATTTGTCCTCCTCGAAATTTCATTGCGGATCGCTCTGACAAGAAGAATAAAAAGCATTTCATGTTCAATGAAATTGGTCTGCATGCATGAGAAGCTATGAAAAGACAGAAAGGGATTCGTATTCGTTTAATATTCAAAACGGTCTCGAATTCAACTTTGCGGGTGGGGCAACTTTTGCTTCCTCACATTTGCACCCCAACATTTGCGCTTTATAATTGCGCAACGACAAGTAAAAACACGAGTCTTCTACTACTACTTCTAATTCTTCTTCCTCTACTTTTTCTTTTTCTTCTACTGCTCCTTCTTCTTCTACTTTCTTCTTCTAATTCTACTACTTCTACTTTTGCTTCTTCTACTACTACTTCGCAAAGACATTTGTGCCCCGAAATTTGCACAAATCTGTGAACAAATGGGCATAGTTATTCTACTTTTGTATGCATCTTCAAACGACAAAAAATTCGATGTTTACTTATGTTAATATTTACAAAATTGCTTCATTCTGTGTGTTGTGTGTTATATAAGTATTATTCAAAATAAAAATTTCAAATAAACTCGTGTTAAAAATTTTTACTTTTTTGGTTGTTAAAATATCTTTCAAAAAGGCGGTATCTCACTTCACCCACTGGACAGTTCACCAACCAAGAACAATTCACCCACCATGGACACTTCACCCACTGGACACTTTGCTTCCCATAGACACTTCACCCACCATAGACACTTCACCTACTGTACATTTCATCCACCATAGACACTTCACCCACCATGGGCACTTCACTCACTGAACAGTTCATCATGGTCTTGAAAAGGTTGATGAACTGTCCGGTGGGTGAAGTGTACAATGGATGAAGTGTTTATGGTGAGTGAACTGTCCAGTGGGTAAAGTGTCTATGGTGGCTGAACTGTACAGTGGGTGAAGTGAGATACCGCCTTCAAAAAAGGTCGAAAATTTTTAAAAATGGAAAAGGGTGCACAAGTCGGGTGCGCAAATGTCGGGGCACAAATGTCGGGCGCAAATGTCGGGCCACAAATATCGGGGCACATATGTCGAGGCGCAAATTCCGGGGCGCAAATGTCAGGGCGCATATGTGAGGGTGCAAAAGTCCCTCACTCAATTTTGCTTGTCCATCCAAATAGAAAAATCAGCCTTAGCATGGGCTCATCGAACTCCATAACAAGCTTTCTTAAAAACAACCTATGTACATTCAAACTCCAAACTGCTCATATCACTCACTGATGAAAAATATAATTTGAAAAAAAACGTTAAAAAAGTATAGATCAATCACATAATATATTACACGAGAACCAATCAAGAATGTAATTTCATCAAGAATGCAATTCCGCGAGATCAATCGAGACCTTGACCGTATCTCACAAGTTAACCAGATGAAATCTCTAGTCTAGGACTTTCTTTTATAAGATAAACTTTCCACAACGAAAGGGAACACATAGTAATAATGCGCAAGAAAAATTGGTATATATGTAAAAGTATGCGTGTAAGTGCGACCAAATCCATTTTTATTTCATCAACAAAATATACAATCAATTCGACAAAAATTAAAGGACCAGTTCAGTTCATAGGTGGGCAAAAGATCTTCGGACAATTTTAAACATGATTATTAGGTCTCTCCGGGCAAAAGGGGTGGAAAATTGAGGAATTTTTTAAGACCAACATCATCAGAAAATAACAGCAATTTTGGTGGCTTGGAAATCATTTGAAATTTTCAATTTTTTGTAAATTTCTCTCATGGAGAAATTCCTTGCTAAAATTCGAGTTTGAATTAATAAAAGTTTGTATATTGAAATGATTCAGCACAAATATAAAATTCAAACATCAATTGAATTTTCAGCATACACAATAACGACATGAAACGATCGTTCAAACAACACAAAAACGGGATGACAAGAACGAGACGATTTCAGATCTCGGCTCCTAAAAGGAATTTTGATAAGGTGTCAAAGACTGTTTTACTCAGGATAAAAAGTTGAGAAAAAAGTCTTTTACACTATCTAAAAATTTCTTAAAGGAGCAGAGATCAGAAGAAAAAAATCGTCCCGTTTTTGTATTCAGTTCTTGTCGTCCCATTTTTGTGCCCCGTTCGATCGTCCCGTTTTTGTATCCCGTTCTTGTTCGTCCCTGTTATTGTGTATGCCGAATTTTCATCATCGAACCGTTTTTTCTCATTTTGGAACGCCTTGGAACTTTCGTGAAGGTTCCTCACCTAACCGGAACCTAAACCTTTTTTTAAAAAATTTTCTAATTTTAATTTTTTCAGCCTTATATGCAAAATTTTTAAAAAATTAGCCAACCTGAGAAAGTTTTGACAAAAATGAGTTCCGGTTCAGGTTCCGGAACATGAACCGAAACCTCAACCTTGGAGCTGGAACCTAAACTTCAAAAACCTAAAAAATGTGCTTAGGAACCCGTCAAAAACAAAATAAACATACACACCCCACGAGGGTATGCGTAAATTATTTATTTATTTGCCGGATATTCAACTTTGTTTAAAACTGGACTGACCTTGTAAAAAAAGACGGAACTTATGCACTTCGATCCCCCCCCCCAAATTCGCATAAACCAAACATTTTAGGGGGACCGAAGTGCACCGATCAGCGCATTTCGCCCCCCCCTCAAATTTTTGGGGGGCCGAAATGCATAAGTTCCTTTGGAAATTTATGCACTTCGGTCCCCCAAAAATTGGGGGGGGGGCCGAAGTGCATAAGTTCACAAAAGACATAGAAAAATCATCATCTGGAGCTAGTTCACTTATTGGGTCGCACTTATCGAGGCCCGAAATTTCAAAAATTAAATAAGTTTCATTTGAAAAGCACGTTGGTATCGTTATGTTTGCATGAGAACCATGAAAAGCTTAATAACCCATCATTTTGCGTTATCCGGGGGTGCTCCAGGGAGGCGTTGATGAACTTTTTTATACTGTTACTTTTTTCCGATAAGGCTGCGCACATTCCCGATGCGTGAAAATTCTCCCTTGACCTTGATTCAGGGTCGGTATATTGAAGCGAAAATCAAAACTTTTAGTTTTTTATGTAAAAAATGGACGTTTCTGGAGTGTTTCAAATTTTTATCCAAATTGAATGGTGTTCAAAATTCGCATAATTTCTTCCCGCTATACGACCACGCAGGGATGCGCATTCAAAAAGTAATAAAAATATCCTTATCCCCAGAAACGTTCATTTTTTACATTAAAAAAACTAAAAATTTTGATTTTCGCTTCAATACATCGACTCTGAATCAAGATCAAGGAGAAGCATTTTCACACATCGGGAATGCGCGCATTCGATTCGCCGCATAGAAAAACTCCCTATAGGGGTCATAGGGGTTGTGCGGTCTAATAAGTGAACTAGCTCCCATCATCTTATTTATAATTTAAAAATAGCGAGAGAATATATATAATTTGATTATAAATTTAGTACCCGTAATAGTTAAGCTAAAATAAAAATCATTATGCATCATTCTTCGAAGAAGGTATCGATAAAGGAATGTCCAAAGTTTCCTTCTTCATACACCAATATTCGCCAAGAACCGTACAGACTATGATACTCACAAGTTGGAGTAGCCACCAAGTAATGCTAGTCGGTATAAAGCCGTTATAAAAGGACGTCAACACCAGATGCCAGAAATGAAAAGTACCTAAAAAATTATGGAAATTTACAGTGAAAAATATACTTCTTTATGTATTAAAAAAAGGCTACAAAAAATCCTAGATGGTTATCAAAAACTTAAAGGGGGGGGGGAACCACTTTCATGAGAAAATCCGGTTTTTAACAGAAACAAAGTTTTTACATGCATGTTTGGTCATATATAGGGTAAAAAATTGCGAGGAATCGATTCCCGCTATTATTTTTTGACCATGATTTCAAAAAAGTGGTCAAATACCTAAAAAATCGATTTTTTTAGGAGTTTTTACACTTATTTTAACTTTTTTCAATAATTCTTCGTAATTTTTTCATTTCCTTCGTAATTTTGGTAGATTTGATCATGCTGAATCGTTATATAACATTAGTTTTGCGTGGCATACACAATTGAAGAATCTAATACAGACTTTTTGAGGCTTTTGGCTAATTTTGGCATTGAAACTCGCGTTGAAACGCAGTTCTACCCTGATTTTCAGGGTCAAACTTAATTTTTCGCGCTTCGAAAATGCGCGCAATCGATTTTTCGACTAAAAATTACCCGAAAAAGTCGGTTTTTAGAATAAAATCGAAAAAAAAATTTTTTTCAATTTTTTCGAAAAACCGGATTTTCTCATGAAAGTGGTTCCCCCCCTTTAACTGGATATCAAAAAAATCGCATTTTTGCTTCAAAGCACAGGCCTTCCCTAGATCAGGAAAGTGTTTTTTCGCTTTGAAAATGTCAAATTCGGATTCCCGCATGTTTTTACCTCTAGAGGGGTCATTTTCAGAAACAAAATTTTTGAAAATTTTTTCATGTGAGTGGCCCCCGAATTGTGTAGTAGCTCCGGGTGAGAGACTTTTGCGCACCGGACATTTGCGCACCGACATTTACGCCCCGAATTTTATCAAATTTCTGCCTACAAACAAGTTCACATTATTGTAAGAAAACCGGTGTAAAAGTTAGCTCATGCTTTATGGTGCAAATGCGCAAATGTCGGTGCACAAATGTCCGGTGCGCAAAAGTCTCTCACCCGTAGCTCCGGTGTTATAAACTGCTGAAAAACTTACATGTAAAATCTAGGCATTGCTTTGCTCTTTGGATGATATGTGAAATTGCATAAGCGGATATTATAGCCGATAATAACTGTATTATTGTCATGGGTCGTACAGTCTAAAAACGTAATACTAGAAGTTATGTAGCTCTTGCTTAAAGGACCATTCCATTTTTGGGGAGTTGATGCTTCACGTAAAAGAGCACAGAACGGCACTACTTGGAAATCTAACCGTAAAAAGTTATGAGCAAAACAAAATTGCTAAAAAAATTTCAAACGAATTTGAACATTGAAACGAAGAACTTGTAGGTCAATCAGATTGTTTATTGAAACGATTTAATAAAACATTAAAAAATTCAAAATCCTTGAACGTTTAAGCAAAAATAAACACAGCATTTTTATAACTCGTCGAGACGAATAAAATGACATCAAAGTTATTGAATTTGAACAATGTTTTGGGTTATTGAAACGAAAACCCTGATTCATGTTTTCGTTTCAATAGCCCAAAACATTGTTCAAATTCAATAACTTTGATGTCATTTTATTCGTCTCGACGAGTTATA
>OZJO01023708.1:0-29027 GCA_900406225.1 Acrobeloides nanus | reverse complement strand
GATATGAACCTTAGTGAACTAAATGAGATGATTCTTAAAATCGACGTGTGTCATCCATCTATTATGTTACAATATATTGTTGTTCCAATAATTGACGGTTTAGAATATTGTCATAGTAAAAACATTATACACCGAGATATTAAGCCAGATAATATATTGGTTAATAGAAGTGGTAACTTTAAGATTGGAGATTTTAGTGAATCGCGTGTAATGGATGCAATCATTACCGGAAATTATATAGGTACAATACTATATTGGCCACCAGAAAGAGTGCGGAGTACTGAAGTAAAAGATCCAAAATATGATATCTGGTGCCTAGGAATGACGCTATTGGAATTTATATGTGGATTTCACCCATATGAAAAATTGATGGGGCTGAACCCCGACCCGATTATCTTGATGCAATTTATTGAAAACATCGATCCAGAAGCACTTTTAAAAGGTGCTATGCAAAAAATGGATGACGCTAATAAATATACATATATTATATTTTATACAAATTTTGATTATTATTTTGCCAATGAATTGAAATTAATTAGTCGTTGCTTGAAGCGAGTAGATGAACGCGCTACTATTGATGAACTTAAAAATACACCTTATTATAAAAATGCTCAAGAGAAATGTAGACTTGATGAGTCGTTAATAAAGAATGCTTTTGGAAGAAAAGAAGTTGGTATTTTAAATTATGAAATTTACAGTAGTGATAAAAAGACTGTACTACTCTTTAAATGTGGTGCGCATCAATTAAAAATTTAAATTTCCGCAAAAACCATTTTTCGCTTTTATTTAAAAATACACCGACTTTTGGAGGAAAATTCAATTTTCACACCGATTTTTAAAATTTTTATAATCAAGACAATTTTGCGAAGCGCGACCTCCTCACCATAAAGTTGAGGTTACTCCCTGGATTGGGATTAATATAATATTTTAGGAATTGCATAAGGTCTTATTTGAAGAAAGCTTTAGGAAATTGGATACATTAATTTTTGAAGAAAGTAGTAGAAGATATAATTTCTCTTATTCAGAACTTAAATTCCGATTACCCCTTCATCCAAATGAAGAAAGAGAACGTGAAATGCATATATGCTATCACGCTAATACTAATAGGTGGATAATTCTAAAAAGATATGTTAGAGATTTTACAAATATTTATTACATGATTAATGAACTAAAATTTCTTCATAAATTTGCAGGGCAGCCATTTATTCCACAATTTTATGGCTGGGGATCAATTGAACACAATACAATGTCTTCTTACTGCTTATGCCTCGAAGTAATGGACATGAATTTAAGAGAATTTTACAGTCAATTTATAAATAACTTTGGCTATGAAGCTTTTAAACACGCTTTATCAGAAGTAATCTTAAGATATATTTCTTGTGTGGTGTTAAATGCTTTGATGGAAATACATAAACAAGGACTTGCACATGACAATATTACCTCGACTAATATCTTATTAAACGATCGTGGAGAAATTAAATTGTGCGGATTTTCATGGGCTAGTAAATACGAACTAATAACTAGGTAACAATTATCTATCTATTATAATTAGCGGACGAAATTTTTTCTGGGGCCTGTTGCACAAAATGAAAAGTGTAAAGTGCAAAGTTGAAGCAAACAATGCACTAAAAGATTGTAAAGTGCTTTACACTTTTCATTTTTCACTTTTTCGGTGAAAAAAGTGAAGGGTCAATCTTTCAATCTTTGACCCTTCACTTTTTTCACCGAAAAAGTGAAAAGTGTAAAGCACTTTACAATTTTTTAGTGCATTGTTTCTTCAACTTTGCACTTTTCATTTTGTCTAACAGGCCCCTGGGGCCTATTGCACAAAATGAAAAGTGTAAAGTAAAAAGTGTAATGTGAAAAGTGCAAAGTTGAAGCAAAAAATGCACTAAAAAACTGTAAAGCGCACACTTAACACTTTTCATTTTTCACTTTTTCGGTGAAAAAAAATGAAGGATCAATTTGTGACCCTTCACTTTTTTTACTGAAAAAGTGTAAAGTGAAAAATGAAAAGTGTTAAGTGTGCACTTTACAGTCTTTTAGTGCATTGTTTGCTTCAACTTTGCACTTTTCACTTTACACTTTTCATTTTGTGCAATAGGCCCCTGGATAGGATTTTTCCACATAATGATGTTTGGTGTTATGCAGCAACATTAATTGAATTTGCTTGTGGAGATCAGCCATCTTTTTTTGAAGTAAGGAAAGTTTTCTTTTTCTTTAATTTAAATTTTTTTTTAAAGAAAACTTTTCTTAGTTATTAAAAGATATGTTACAGGCATATTTGACTTTCAGGCATATCTGACTGAGTCAAATATGCCTAGGCATATTTGACTCGACTATCAAATTAGATCTTTGACCCCTCTAGGGGTAATTTTATGTGGGGCACACCACCCTCAAATTCGCTTCACCGGTAAAATGAAAACAGCGAGCGGTAGAAACCTAGATTCGGTCATGCTGAACACGAATATAATAGCCGAATCAAAAATCGCTGGCTAATTTTCGAGTTATTATCAAAACAAATAATGCGTTTAAAGTTAAAAGGGGGTGCACGCCCAGTACGCTCCTCGAAAAAAATTTTTTTCTCCAAATTGGCTGACTTTTGGTACACGGGGGTTTTTGGGCACGAGAAATCGATTGGCGCAAGTCCTGAGTTCCAAAAAAATTTTTTGTCCTCCTATCGGGGTTGATAGTCTCAGTCAGATATGCCTGAAAAGGACCTCGGAACTTACTTCAATTGATTTCTCGTGCCCGAAAACCCCCGAGTACCACTTTTCATATTTTCGAGTATATCTGGCTCATTATTTTCCCACTCCATAAATTCGTCTTCTGCCATAATTCTAACAAAATTCAATAAAAAGTATTATAAATTCAAATAAATAAACGTCGAAGGGCACGAGAAATCGGTTGGAGTAAGTCCCGAGGTCCAAAAAATTTTTATGACTCTCTACGAAAAAATTAATTTTTTTAACATTAAGTACCCCGATAGGAGGTCAAAAAAATTTTTTGGAACTCGGGACTTGCGCCAATCGATTTCTCGTGCTCGAAAACCCCCATGTACCAAAAATCAGCCAATTTGGAGAAAAAAATTTTTTCGAGGAGCGTACTGGGCGTGCACCCCCTTTTAACTTTAAACGCATTATTTGTTTTGATAATAACTCGAAAATTAGCCAGCGATTTTTGATTCGGCTATTATATTCATGTTCAGCATGGCCGAATCTAGGTTTCTACCGCTCGCTGTTTTCATTTTACCGGTGAAGCGAATTTGAGGGTGGTGTGCCCCACATAAAATTACCCCTAGAGGGGTCAAAGAATCTAATTTGATAGTCGAGTCAAATATGCCTAGGCATATTTGACTCAGTCAGATATGCCTGAAAGTCAAATATGCCTGTAACAGATATATTTAATACCTGGAAACGATTGCCCAAGGCAATCGGGTTGGGCCTAGCTTCCGAGCGTTTCCATGTCGAGAAGTCCCCGAGTATAAAAATTAGCTTATTTGGAGAACTTGATTAAAATAAGATTTTTTCCCCCTTGGTCTCAAAGGGAAAAATTGAAAAAATTTTTCGAGTATACCCATTAAAGTGTTGTCGATCGTTTTCTCAAATCGTCCTTTACAACTTTATTTTTGGCGTGCACAGTTTAAATTTAATCTGAAATGTTAGTCTGAGTCCGAATATACATTACACGTTTTATAAAATATAATTTTCTTCATTGATAAAAAGTTTAGAAATTACAAGAATTTTATTATCGATATCACAAATTCCCAGAAGAAGAAATTCTATACGAGAAGAAGCTGAAGGAGATTCCCACAAATTGCTTTTCAATGGGATATTCCCATCAACCTCGCGAATTCTTTATGGAATGTTTGAAACAACGAGACAAACGAGTAGAACCAAATTTTGATGCCCCTATGAAAATGGACTTTTATCAACAAGCCTTGAAAGATATCGAAGAAAACAAGGTGCATCTAGCTAAGTGGGTACAAGCAATAATCATCGCAGAAACTAGAAATACCGTCCCGGCTCGATGGTTCCACAAATTCATGGATCCAGAGAATGCAAAAATTTATGATACATCTAATGATTATCAATGGGATCCGCACGTTAAGCGTGCACGTCTTGCTTTCGTGCGGGGGGCCCCGCATGCGAAGCGTGCACGTCTTTGTTAGTTTTGTTCAAAATGGTAATTTTTTGAAAAATTTCTTTAAAAAATATTTTTTGCTCCACTAACGTTACAGCCCTACTCCAAATGCTTTTTTTAAGGAAATTCCTCTGGAAACCCTGTTTTTTACTTATTATGTTATTATAAGTTTAATAATAAAGATGAAAGTGAGCAAAATATTGATTGCTTATGAAATTTTGAGTGATAAGGATTCTCTCTCGTTTTTCAAAAATTGCCTTTTTGTTATAAAGTTAAATTAATCAAATTCAAATGTCCGATTCCGATCCTCTAACACCACACAACTCATCCGGTTTGGATCACGACTTCATTAATAAACTCTTTATTTCTGGCTCAATTCTGCCATTTAATTCAGACGATCTAGTCGACACAAACACTCTATTAGGCAATTCACAGTTTGAAGTAAGACAGTATCATTTTAAACCAACTGGGCTAGATATGGCTGTTAAACGATTTCCAATACAGAAGAAGAAGAGAATATGTGGGTGGGATAATACAAATAAATACATAGATAAGTTGATAAAAGAAGCTAAGATTTTAAGCCAGTTAAAACCTTCCAATAACATCGTTGAATTTTATGGGCTCTGTTTCGATCGAGACTATGCTTTATTATGCATTGAATTGATGGATATGGACCTTAGTGAACTAAATGAGATCATTCTTAAAACAGAGATATCATATCCATCTGATATGTTAGAACATATTGTTGTTCCAATAATTGACGGTATAGAATATTGTCATAGTAAAAACATTATACACCGAGATATTAAGCCGAAGAATATATTGTTTAATAGAAGTGGTAAAATCAAAGTCGGAGATTTTAGTGAATCCCGTGTAATGGACGAGATCATTACCGGAAATTATCAAGGTACAATACTTTATTGGCCACCAGAAAGAGTGCGGAGCATTGAAGTAAAAGATCCAAAATATGATATCTGGGGCCTAGGAATGACGCTATTGGAAATTATATGTGGATTTCACCCATATGAAAAATTGTTGGGGCTGAACCCCGATATAATTACCTTGATGCAATTTATAGAAAACATCGATCCAGAAACACTTTTACAATGTGCTCATATCCAAAAAATGGGTCCATATAAATCTATTTATAATTATGCAAAATTTTATGACGATGTATTGAAATTAATTAGTCGTTGCTTGAAGAGAGTAGATGAACGCGCTACTATTGATGAACTTAAAAATACACCTTATTATAAAAATGTTCATGAGAAATGTAGACGTAATGAGTCTTTAAAAAAGATTTTTGAAATCTATGAAGTGAGTATTTTAAATGTTGAAATTTACAGTAATGACAAAAAGATTGTACTACTCTTTAAAGGTGGTGCGCAGCAATTACAAATTTGAATTCCCACAAAAACCGTTTTTCGTATTTATTTAAAATACACCGAGTTTTGGCGTAAAAATTAATTTTCACACCGATTTTTTAAATTTTCTTAAAAAAATACATTGCAACATTTTTTATAACTATATGAAGATGTTTCAATGTATAAATCTATGAGATGTTTTTTATGAAAATTGATTTTTCCGCCAAAAGTCAGTATATTGAAAATAAAACCGAAACTGTCCCAACGCGTGGGGTTGACGGTAGACAAGGGTAAAATATTGGGATTGAAAAAGGTAAAAATGAAAACTATAAATAGAAAAATGTTTAAATAAAAAAACAAAATAGAAAATTAGCACTAGGAGATTTGACAAAAAATTTTGTCAGAATCAAGACAATTTTGCGAAGCGCGACCCCTTCCCTCATCATAAAGTTGAAGTTACTCTCTGGATTGAGATTAATATAATATTTTAGGAAATGAATAAGACCTTATTTGAATTTGAAAAAAACTTTAGGAAATTGGATATATTAATTTTTGAAGAAAATAGTAGAAGATATAATTTCTCTTATTCGGAGCTTAAATTCCGATTACTCTATCCGAATGAAGAAAGTATACTTGAAATGCAGATATGCTATCACGCTAATGCTGATAAGTGGATAATTCTAAAAAGCTATCATAAAGATAGCGCATATATGAGAAGTAGCTATTGCATGATTGATGAACTAACAATTCTTCATAAATTTGCAGGGCAGCCATTTATCCCACAATTTTATGGCTGGGGATCAATTGAAAACAATACGATGTTTTCTTACTGCATATGCTTCGAAGTAATGGACATGAATTTAAGAGAATTTTACAGTCAATTTATAAATAACTTTGGCTATGAAGCTTTTAAAGACGCTTTATCAGAAGGAATCTTATGGTATATTTCTTGTGTGGTGTTGAATGCTTTGCTGGAAATATGTATAAAGGGATTTGCACATCGCAATATTAACTCGAATAATATCTTATTAAACGATCGTGGAGAAATTAAATTGTGCGGATTTTCATGCGCTAATAAATACGGTGTAATAAATAGGTAACAATTATCTATCTATTATAAATAGTGGACGAAATGTTTTTCTGTATAGAAACTTTATAAGAATCCCGATTCCTAGTGATGTTTGGTGTTATGCAGCAACATTAATTGAATTTGCTTGTGGAGATCAGCCATCTTGTTTTGAAGTAAGAAAAGTTTCCTTTTTCTTTAATTTAAATTTTTTTTAAAGAAAACTTTTCTTACTTATTAAAATATATATTTATTACCTGGAAAATGATTTCCCAAGGCCCAACCCGAGGCACTCGGGTTGGGCCTAACTTCCGAGCGCTTCCATGTCGAGAAGTCTCTGAGTACAAAAATTAGCTTATTTGGGGAACTTTATTCAAATTAGATTTTTCCCCTGGTCCCAAAGAGAAAAATTGAAAAAAATTTTCGAGAGGTAAACTCATAAAAGTGTTGTCGATCGTTTTCTCAAATCGTCCTCTGCAACTTTATTTTTGGCGTGCGCAGTTTAAATTTAATCTGCAAAAGTTAATCCAGAGTCCGGACTCACATTACACATTTATAAAAGATGATTTTCTTCATTGATACAAATTTCTAGAAATTTCATAAACGTCATTCTCGATTTGATGACGATGATGAAGAAGTAGAAGAAGAAGAAGAAGAAGAAGAAGAAGAAGAAGAAGAAGAAGAAGAAGAAGAAAAAGAAAGAATTGAGCTGATGGAGATGTCCAAAAATTGCTTTTCAATGGGATATTACTATCAACCTCACGAATTCTTTATGGAATGTTTGAAACAACGAGTAGAACCAAATTTTGATGCCCTTATAAAAATGGACTTTTATCAACAAGCCTTGAAAAATATCGAAGAAAACAAGGCGCATCTAGCCAAGTGGGTACAAGCAATAATATTCGCAGAAACCAGAGATACCATCCCGGCTCGATGGTTCCACAAATTCATGGATCCAGAGAATGCAAATATGTATGATACTTCTAATCGAAGTCCAGTGATGGCCCATTTTCCGGTTCCGAGAACCGGAACCGCAAAATTTTTGAAAGTGGATCCAGAACAGGAAAAAAATTTAAAAGTGGAACCGGAACCGAATAAAAGTTCGAAATGGACATGGAATTGGATTAGCAAAAAATTATTTGGGCGTAACCGAACCCGTAAAAATAAATAGAAAACGAAATGAAAATTTGAAAACGATTTAAACATTGAATTTATTTTTTATTATTATAAATAAAATAGATTTAAATTCGAAAATGAATAGCTTTCACAACGCGTTAAAATATCTAAGCGTCGTTTTTTACCAGAGTTGTCAGATACGCTTGTTTAAAAGCATTTGGATATTTTAGAGCCAATGATTTTTTTCGCTAATGCTTTTTTTGAAAATGTACAGGAAGTATAAAAAAACATAAGGTTTCTCCCCCCCCCCCATAATTTGCCCAAAATTTTTGAAAATTAAAAAAATACTAATAATCCCCCATAATGATTTTTCACCAAAACGTCCAAAATTTTCCATTTTTCAAAAAAAATATGCTATTTTTTCACCAAAATGTTTCATTTTCTGAACATTTTCAGCTTAAAAAAGTGTTTTTAAATTTAAAAAATTTTTGCACCTGTCGGTGCGACAAACATAAGGAGGATCAAGATGTTTTTGTAAATTTTTTTGAAAAAAATACCATGGAAAATTACAATGATTTTTTTCACTCCAAATTAGGACTATAACCATACATGGGCAAGGGGGTACTGTACCCCCCCCCTAATTCGTCGTATCGGGGGAAAAATTAATGGACCAATTCGTATTTTGATGGCGAATACGTCCAAAACATATATACGAATTCGTATTTGACTACGATTTCGTATTTCCAATTCGTAGGGTCCAAAAAAATTGTATACGAATTCGTATTTCGACTTTTTCGCCTGTCGACGTTTTTTTTGGTCGACAGTAACCTTTGGGACCAATTCGTATTTTGGGGCCCAGCACCCCCCTGCTTGCCCATGTATGGCTATAACGTTAGCCATAATGTTCCGTTATCGTTATTCGTTATTTTAACTAGAGATTCCATATTTCAATCTCTGAATAGTGCCAAAAAGCGTTAAAAATAATGTCAAGCATTTTTGATGAAAAAATCGCATTTTTAGGTAAAAATAGCCATTTTTGATGATTTTTTGTGAACAAAATGTCATTCTCTTACTAAAAATTTTGAAAAAAATGACATTTTTTCAAAATCTGAAAAAATACCTTGGCTTTTCAATTTTTCCACGAACGGGACGGTCGAAAGATAGTGTGTTTCAATTAGCGCCTTTTTGTTTTCAATTAGCGCCTTAAAAATGGCAATTTTTTGAAAAATTTCTTTAAAAAATATTTTTTGCTCCACTCCATCTGAAAATCGCCACCCCCTCCCCCACGCCATAACCACCAAAAATTTCGTTATCGTTATTCATTATGTGAAATCCCCCTAAAATTCGATCATTATAGATAATAAACATTTGATACTTGTAACGAAAAAAATCAAAAATAAATAATTCTTGGATTACATAATAAGCTGAATCATAAATAAAACTAGAAATTAACGCGAAAGGATATACCGAAAAAACTGTAAAAAACGCCCCCCCCCCCGTAAATGACGCTCCCTCTAATTAACGCAGGGTGGACCAAATTTTGTTTACGCTAAAAAATGATCATAACTTTTTTCAAATAAATCCGTTTTTGATCATTCTTTTTTTATTTTCCTAGAGACAATAGGAAAGCGATTCATGTAAAAAAATCGAAAAAAAATTTTCGAAAATTTTTTTTCGATTTTTTGACATGAATCGCTTTCCTATTGTCTCTGGGAAAATAAAAAAAGAATTATCGAAAACAAAAATTCAGGAATAAAAAAACTTCTAACCCAACCAAACCTGAGATATGACCAAAAAACTTCAAAAACTAGTGTAGGACCACCCAAAAAAAGCCAAAATTCCTGTTAAATAAAAATCCTTTAAATAAAACTATCAATTTACTGGAAACTTGGGTAATTAAAACAACAAGTTTAATCGTGGTCATAACGTCCTAGTATCTTGTGATCTGGGCTTTTACCCAGTATCACAAGGTACTAGGACGTTCTGACCGATTCTCCGAACTGTGTTAGACAAACTAAATGTTTTGAACGCGCTTCTGTGGTTTACCGCGAGTGCTATATATAAAAAATAACGATTATAAAGAATTTCTTCTTCGAAGCTTTGGCGATTTTTCATTCTCGGAGAGAAGCATTTTTCGAAGATAACTCCTCAAAAACAATTCCGACCATAAAGTTTGAGGGGTTCGGTCCTAAAATATAAAATTTGTTTATTTCTCAGATTTCGGTTGTGGAGCCTATATGAAAAGGAGATTTAAAAAAGTTAACAATTCTGACATATAATACACTGAAAAAAACTTTCTGACACAAACCTCGAAAAAGGCCATTTTTGCTTTTTTCTGTCAATGGTAAAAAAAGAGACGTTTTTTGAGTTGCTTGTCACAGCGATCCATTCTGAAAATTTAGAATGGATCGATCATCAAAATTAAAAAATCGATTTTGACAGTCGATCCATCCTAATTTTTTCAAATTTTTAAGATGAACCGACCCTTAAAATCAATTTTTTAATTTTGACGATCGATCCATCCAAAATTTTTAGGATATATCGCTGTGACAAGCAACTCAAAAATGCCATTTTGGCAAAAAAACTGATTTTTTTTGTCATTGACAGCAATAATGGCCTTTTTCGAGGTTTGTGCCAGAAAGTTTTTTTTCAATGTCTTATATATAGAATAATTTTTTATGCGAAAATTTGATTTCCGAAGTGATTTTTACTCTAGAACTTCTAAAAAGTGGTGAAAATTCAAAAAATCGATTTTCAGATTTTCGTCATTTTCTGAAACATAAATTTCTTTTCTATTTCCATCAATTTTTTCGTAGTTCTAGTGTAAAAATGACATCGGAAATCCGTTTTTTACATAAAAATTACACGATATAGATAAACATTGTCAAATTAAAAAATTTTTGATGTAAAAAAATTCGAATAAGTCTCATTTTTTAGACACTCTGTATATACTTTTGTGGTATGTCAATTTTGATTTTCCTATCGAACTTATGAAAGTCTCAAATCTTTGTTAAACGACTTTTTAATTTTCGCTGTCAAAGTTGGATTCGATCGAGTGTCGCAGCACTCCCTCAGCCTACTATATGCTGATCTTCTAGATCACATGGTTAACTAGCCTCATGCTTATCAGGTTACTCATATCCCTGCTCTATTCGGTAGCTTTAAAAGGCTTTATCCTCTCAAGCGACTAGAAACATATCGACTAAAGTTCCTAGGAGGGACACTGCCTCGACCAAACTGCGATAGCAGAAGTCCCCGCCATAAATGTTTGAAAGAAGGTTACTTTTGTGGCCTCCGACATGTTTTGGGAATTTTCGAGTAAAAAATTTTCAAATTTTTTCCAAAATCAACGATTTTGATCTATATCTTGTAAAAATTACGCAAAAAATAGATTTTCAACTTTTTTTAGCCTAGAAAAAAGTGATGAAAATTCAACAAGGTGGAAGTCGAAAGTTTTGCTTTTCATCTGGTTTTCGAAGCCATAGTCTAAAAATAACCTCAGAAAAAGATTTATTACATAACAAAATTATCAATTTTTGAAAACAAATCGCAATTCTTTCTTACAAATGACTAAAATTGTCATTTTTTGGGCCACCCTGGACAATCAGAATCGATTTTATGAGAAATGATACAATTCTTACTTGAATCTTTCCATCGATAACTTGTTGATCATCTAGAAGATACCCAGTAGATTTATATTTTTTGTGATGTTCGAACAAAATTTTTATTCTAGCTAGTCCTTCGTCATTTAACACCCCAACATTAGCTGAATAAAAATCTGGTGGATCCTCACCCATTTGATTGTTCATTATACCAATCATGATAAACAAAATAGGACAATATTATATAAAAAAAGTTATTTTGGTTAGTAAATATTCTAAATAATAAAAATGGGGCAACTTCGATAGAAGATTCGCAAAAATAGGTCAGCATAAGGAGACTCATTCAACATGGCGTCCTTGCTGGCCTCATGTTTTTAGTCATAAAAGTTGGATAGCCTTTTGTAGTCATGTTTTATGATCAAGAATGAATAAGTTTATCTTCGTTTTGATAAACAAAGTTGTAAAAAAATATTTTTTGCGATCTTTTTCGGAGTCTGCAGCCTCCTTTTCAAAAATATATGGCGAGAACTTATGCTATCGCAGTTCAATCGAAAATCGAGGCATAGTCCCTAACTAGGAGAGTTAACTAGTTTGATCCTAGACGCCGTAATAGTCCTCATAAGGGTAAAACGAAAAGTTGGGTTCCAGACGGAACGGCAAGAAGGTTAGTCTAGGCTGAGACACTAGATCGGACCCAATGGGGTCGGACATGAAAATGTCGCTTGAATAAGTGTTTAGAGTTTGATAAGTTCTAAACATAATGAAAGTTAGGGTGAGAAAAATGTAGTTAGAAAATGCCTTATGGTAATTTTGCGATAACGAAAAAAAGTTGTTTTGGATCTTATCAAAACCTAAAAACTTGTTTAAATAATATTACTAGATCACTCTTCATTATTGGCTAGGGACTCGTGTCTTAACATCAGCTCTTTTCTAAACTTCTGATCTTGATGCTGAATTTACTAACTTTCGGCGCATAGAATCGACAGTTTTACCTTTTCGGCATTATGTCGATGGCGTTTTAGAACCTTCGAGGTTCGGCCAATAACTCTACCTTATACAACTTTGAAGTTGGCTTGCGGAAACAGGTAGTTCATAAATAGCCTAAGAAAAAATTCCTAAAAGAGATTTCATCACTATTAAAGCACATATTCTGGTAGAGGAAGCTTCGCTCTAGCTAATAAAAAAAGAATTGGAAAGTTCGGGAGCTTGATCATTAAAAAGGGTAAATTGGAAAAGAAATTTGCTATCTCAAAAACTATAGGTCGGTTCAAAAAACGGATGAATGCATCTTGTTGGCCGTCATCAGTTCTCTACTAACGAAAAGAAGATCATCGAAAACGGCCTTATATTTTCTAGCTTCACTCAGCGTTCACCAGCTTACGAAGAAATCGAACTTTTTCTAAATCCGCAATTACTTATGTCCCCTACTAATAGCTATATGTGTTAATTTTGTTTAAATATATAGCGATTTTATAGTAATTAAATCGATATTTAATGAATCTCTTGTCATTTAAAAAATTTTTATGGCGTAGAGGTTATAAAATTTTTATGGAGTCATAGAGGTTATAAAATTAAACAAATAACTAATCAAATCGGCAATTAGTTCTTCTGATAATAAATTCCTTTCAACAAATTTTCCAGGTTATTAATTCATCTTTTGTTTTTTATTTTTCTCTTTTACCTTATAAACTTTATTCATTCTATTTGCCCAGGCGGTGCAATCCAAGGATTTAACTCGAACGTCTGCTATAAGCTTTTTGGCACTCCAACCGATTTTCAATCTGCACAAGTAAAATGTCAATTTCCAAACAATGGAAATTTAACTTCTATAATGAGTGCTTTCGCCAATGGTTTTATTGTTGGTAAGAGTCCAAAACTTTTTGATAAAAATAATTTTTGCAAAACATTCAAAAATCACGTTTTAGATACCCTACAAGAAATTTTGCTTGATAGTTCCACTCAAATTTCAATCGGTGGGTATAAAAATGGAAGTAGCTGGTATTGGCTAGATGGAAATCCGTTCTCGTATACTAACTGGGCAAAAGGTCTATTTTAAACGTTTTATTTATAGCTGAGTTTCTAGGCCAGCCTAGCACTGGTAATTGCTTATCCATAAATCCATCACAAACAACTTCGAATTGGTATTCAAGTAATTGCTCAACTTCTATGCCTTTTCTTTGCGAAGTTCCGGTCATATCTGATTCAACCTCAACAGTACCACCGATAACACGTCTGTTTCAAGCGGCAATAAGTCTGTGTCAACTTTTGTTTTTCGATCATTTTTGATACTCTGGGGTTTTCGGCTATGGGGAACTCGAATCCGATGGAATTATCAAGTTTTAACTTCAGGGGGTACCTCTACTGGGGGAGGGAGAGGGGTAAAACGTCAAAAATTCAGGACTGTTCTTTGTAAGCAAAATCCCACAAAAGGTCTGTTCTTTGTAGTCCATTTTTGACTATAATCCCGAGGTCTAGGACAAGAAATAACGGCGGATTCGTGTTCAGCACCTAGAAGAACTCCAGGAATGTCGAAAATTTCGTTAAAAAACCGGGTTTTATAGCGAAATATCAACATTTTAAACCTAGGGTTTTTTGAAACCCCAATTTATCGAAAAAGTTTGAATATTGACACGAAAACATGAGTTTCGCTCAAAAAGACCGATTGGATCGTATTCAGCATACACTCTTACCCACTACTGAAAAAAATTTCATCGAAAACGAGCGAAAAATGCCGATTTTCGATATATTTTTTAGGCGGCAACAACTTATGTTACAGCCCAATAACATATACACATTCCTTTCAAACTTAAGTAGATTTTTATTTTAAGCCCAATTTGAAAAATTCATCTTGGAGATTGTCGGGGAGACCCTCCTGCACTACGCTGAGTATGGGTTTTTTGTGAATCGTCGATTGAGAAAAATATGGAATCCTTACTCTTTTTTTTGAAAACATGGTCTATTTTCTGCCTAGGGTAATCGTGCTTCAAAACCTAAGTAGTCTTTTATTTTAAGCCCAATTTGAAAAATTCATCTTGGAGATTGTCGGGGTGACCCTCCTGCACTACGCTGATTATGGGTTTTTTGTGAATCGTCGTTTTATGAAAGATATGGAATCCTTAAGTTTGAAAAACGCCTCATTTTTGGCAGAAAATTTATGGGTGTTTTTCCGACATGTCGGCACAAACTTTTTGCCGTTTTTCTATGGGTTGAAACATACGTGGATAAATATCCAGCCGCAATGCCGTCAAGGATATCAATATTTTCAAAAATGGAATTCCTGTTATAAGGCAATATTAATATTGTTCTTTTTTTAAATCTAAAATTTTTAGTTTGGTAGTCCACCTCTTAATTATAACGCCGCAGAACAAAATTGCATGACTGAAGGAGGGTATTTGGCATCTATTCACTCTCTAGAAGAGGAAGAATTTATTGATGGTGAAGCAGTAGTTCTCAAAAATAATGCTTAAATTTTTAATTTAGATCTAGTGCATCGCACTGCTCAAGGCCTTTATTACGTCATCTGGATTGGATTCAATAATTCTGGTAATAAAATTTTATCGTTTATTCAATCATCTTTAGACGTAAATGATGTAAATGTTGATCATTGGCAATGGACAGACGGAACCGAAATAACATATAATAATTGGTATCCATCAGAACCTACGACAATTTTTAATTGTGCTAATATGATTACTACTGGTAATCCATATATCAATAGAAGCTATTGGGCGAATTGTTGTCAGAATTGTTCTTCGGCTCAGTACTATGTTTGCAAGCAAAATCCTATATGTGTATCAAACTAATCATGAATTCTTTGTGCCTATCGTTTTCAGCACGATTTAGAAAATTTGAACAATTTTTTTTGATAAAAAAAAGTTTTATATACCATAATGTATAAATATATAAAAACCCAAAAAATCAGCTAATCATTGTAAAAAATTATTTTATACTAAATTTTGAAATTTTGTTCGAGTTCGATAAAAATCAGCCTATTTCTTGCATTATTTTCCCAACACCACACAGAATTTCATAAACTTTATAATTTATATTTTCTAGCTTCACTCAGCGTTCACCAGCTAGTAACAAACCAATAGTTCATCATTATTTGTCGACTTATGCGAAGTTTAACCAAAACTAAACACTTATACATAAAAATATCGAATTATCAAACATCTGAAAAAATATCTTTAATCACCTCTAATATCGACATCACACATGAACAATTGGAATACTGCCCCCCCCCCCCCCCCATCTCATCACGCAACAGCGGACCAAAAATCAATCGATCACCAAACCCCTGGGCAGAAAAAATGATGAAATTTATGAAATTCTGTGTGGTGTTGGGAAAATAATGCAAGAAATAGACTGGCTTTTGTCGAACTCGAACGGCGAGTCCCCCAATTTTTGAGTGCGAGAGAGGAGTGTCGATCGGCACACTCTATTCACCTATAGATGTGATAAAAAATGTGATAAATTTGGGGTGGAAAAAGTTGCTGCATCGTAAATAATTTGTGACAGAAATTCATGTACAGAAATGTATGTGGCAGAAATGTATACGACAGAAACGTCGTGTATCACAAAGCAAATGTGAAAAATATAGATCCGTGGCTCTATCAAATACGAATGCGTTTTGACCGATTTTATCACTAATTTCTAAAAAAATCGCCAAAATCGGGTTGTGGGATGCAGAAAGAAATGGGCACCGGTAAAAAAGTACGCATCGGAAAAAATAATTTTTGCACCAAAAATTCCTCCATCCCTAACTTGTATATAATGGCAATAAACCGCATCAAAAAAGCTTTACTGGAGCCGGAGATAAGGCTGAAAAAAGTTGTATGTAAAAATATCTTTTTGAACACCCTGTAAATTTGATCCCCCCCCCCCTCGATAATTTTGGCCGAAAAAAATTTTTGATCCTGAAACCTATCGCAAAAGATTCCATGAGCCAAAAAACTATCACTCTGATGAGCCGATTTTTCTGAAAAGTCGACTTAAAATCGATAGAATTTTTTAAGGATTTTTTCGAATTTTTGAAAATATCGAAATTTTTAAAAATAAATTCTATCATTTTACTGTCCAATTTTTGTGAAAAATCAGCTGCCCAGTGGGTTTGGTTTTTGGGTATGAGGAATCTTTTGCGCTAGGTTTTGATGGCCAAAGTTTTTTTGGTGGTGGGTTTTTTGGCCGCGTATAAAACTTAATATATAGAGCTCCAGAAATCCATTTTCGATCCAATCGGTCTTTTGAGAATAAGTCATGTTTTCGTGCCAATATACAGACTTTTTCAAAAAATGGGGTCTCAAAAATGCAACTTTATTCTAAAATATTGATATTTGGCTATAGAAGTAGATTTTTTACGAAATTTTCAACTTTCCTAGGGTTTTCTAGGCGTTGAACACAGATCTGGCGTTATTTTTTGTCATAGACCTCAGGAATATGCTCAAAAATGACTTACAAAGAACAGGCCTTTTTCGGGGTTTTACCCTCGTAGAGGTACCTTCCCGTTTCTTTGAATTCGTGTTCTCCATGTTGAAAAACACCTGAATACCAAAAATCAGGAGAACTTTTTGAAAATTCGATTTTTTACCCCGAGAAGTAAAAAATTCGAATTTTCAAAAAGTTCTTCAAATTGACTGAAATTTTTTATTTGGGGGTTTTTCGGCATGGAGAACTTGAATCCGAAACAATTTTTTATTTTGACCACGGGAAGGCACCCCTACGAGGTTAAAACGTGAACAAGTCTTGTTCTTTGTAAGCCATTTTTGAGCATATTCCCGAGTTCTATGATAAAAAAATAACACCAGGCTCGTGTTCAGCGCCTAGAAAACCCTAGGAAAGTCGAAAATTTCGTAAAAAATCCGCTTCTATAACCAAATACACTCAGTAACATATTTTTAACCGCACCATCAAAAATTAATATGTTACTGAGTATATCAACATTTTACAATAGAAAATTAACAGAATTCACAATTTGGAAATGAATCTGAATCGTTATCGAGATAATCGCGTTTGAAGTTGACGATTTTTGAAATTTCTGTGTATTACAACGAAAACATGAACGCAGTGAAAATTCGTCTCTGAACCAATAAAAGTTGTGTATTAACGCGAAAATCCTGCCGTGGCCTCCTTCGTCGCCAATGAAGGAGGCCACGGCCAACGCTTGGAATCGGAAGTAGGGTGCGTTTTTATTCAGGCAAAGTGGCAGCGAAGTGCGCTGAGCTGCCTCTTAGCCTGAATAATGTCATTCCTATCCCATCGTTCCATTTTCCATTCTTCATGAGCTTGGCAAAAACGCTACCTTTGTGTTTCATTTCGAAAAGAGAATTTCATTTGTTTCTGAGCAGTGATATAGCTAAGTTTTGATTTCGGGGGGAGGGGGTTACACTCCAAAATTTATCTTGATCTCTTATGTTTTTAAATAAAATTTTCCCAAATTTTTGCAGAAAATATAAGTGAAACTATTAGGATTGTTGAAAAAATTTTTGGTTTTTTTATGGAAAATCATAATGGGGGACTATTATGATTTTTCAAAAATTTTAGGCAAAAAACATAAAGGGACCATTAGGGAAAATTGTTTTTTTCGATTTGAGGGACCCCTAACTAAGCCTCTGATCTGAGGCCAAAATTGAAAAATTCCTTCAATTCGTGTTCCCCATGACCAAAAACCCTCGAGTTCATAAAATTGGCCTATTTGGTGACGTTTTATGTTTTTTAGTTGAAAAATTGTGTTTCGTGTTTTGTTTTCTATTTTTTATATAAAATAGTCAGAATTTTTTTTGGAAATTAAACGACGACTATCGGAAATTTTTCCCTCTAATTTCGTTTTTATCGAAATCTGGAGGTCGAAATCATAATCGAAATTGAGGGGTCGAAATTTCGAAATCGTAATTTCACGACACCATTAGTTTTTATCATATTTTGTGAAAATCTTAGGAAATTTTCTGAGAGTGAAAACGGACAACAACAAAGTTCTTTATTAAGTGGGATAAAAAATTTAAAAATCTTAAAAGAGACTTCTGCAATACTGGATGATGTTCTATCTTTGCCTGGAGGACAATTTATACAAACGCATATTTGATTGCATGGCGTTCCCAGTCCAATGCAATAGCCTTAAAATATTTGTCAAAATTGATGTCAAAAGCATGTAATTTAAATAAAGGTTTTCTAGATTTCTTACCATCACAGTAATTATCATTGAGACAATTCGTAAAGCACGAGGAATTTCCGTTGCAACAGATTATATCTTTATTAGAATACTTTCTCTTGCAATAATAGTAGAATCAATCGCCCACAAAAACATAAACATGGTCATTAGAAATAAAGGTAGGACATTTCGTGGTACGCAATACATTTTTCACTGACGACGTCAAAATATGTTCTTGATTTCAGAACTAAAATCTTATATTTAGTGATCAAATTAATAACATTTAAATAAAAAAAAGCTTACCTAGAGCTTCAAAACGAGAACCATATCATGAGGTTTTGGGGGTTTGACCCATGGCCGAGTGGCTAACGCGCTCGGTCTTCACTTATAGGGTGTAGGTTCGATCCCGCCCCCGAAAGTCTTTTTTTTCAAAATTTATTTAATTTCAAAAATTAGCAACAATTTTATCGGAATGAGGGGTATCCTCGCTACGTGAACATACACGGTCAACAACATAAGGTCAAAACTTTATAATACTGTTGGGTATATGATCTCGTATATCGAAAACCCCCGAGTATAAAAAATTTAATCAATATGGAACTATTAATGAAAATTCGATATTACCCCATCCGATAAGAGTAGACCCTAATGTCAATACTTTTAATTCTATTGGATTCGTGAAACCCATATCGAAAAATCCCCGAGTACAAAAATTAGCCGAATTGGAGCCATTTTTAGAAAATCAATTTTTGAGCTTTTTTGGGAAGTGCCTCCTCCAGTAGGGATACCCATGAGATCAAAATGGTTTAATTCTGTCGGATTCGTTTCCCTATACCCAAAAACCCCCGAGTACGAAAAATTAGCCGATTTGGAGCCTTTTTTTGACAACTCGATTTTTTGAACTTTTTTGTGGGGTACATTCCTCTCGTAGGGGTACCTCCTGAGGTCAAAACTTTTAATTCTGTCAGAATCGTGTTCCCCATACCCAAAAATCCTCGAGAATGAAAAATTAGCGCATTTGGACGCGGGATAAAAGAGTTTAGGAAAGTTCATTTTTGGAAGACGCAAAAAAGGGGTTACTGATACAAAAAATGTGAATATCTCGGAATAAGAATTTTTTCATTAAAAAAGACAACGAAATAAAAAAGGTATGAATTTTTAAGCATTAAAATGTATGCTCAGTCGTCGGAGGGTTAAAAACGTTTCTATCGAATAATTTCCATGAAGCCTTTAAAAAAAATGTTTAGTACTTATAGCGGTAATAAAATAAAACATAAAAAGAATAAAATCAAAAGACAAAAATCTTTTAAGACCCGTAATAATAAAAAATTTTGATTTTTAAGATAAGGGAAGTGGCATTATTATGGAATGATCAAAGCTTAGTTGGGAAAAAAACAATAAAAATGTTTCCATCCCAAAATAAATAGCTTGCGATAATCAGAAAATTATGCAGAATTTTTTTGTAAACAAAATAAGAAATCAAATCGAAGTTATTTTGCTATGATAAATTAGTAAGTTTATATGATGACTACGTTTTCATGGAGCAAGTTCCCCTGGTTCCCGCCACTTAACGTTGACTAAACTCGGCAAAAAATTTTTTATATTTTCTTCCGGAAATTACCCATTTCGGAGTAATTTTATGCGAAAAATCCATTGCGCGCACTCCCGCAACCTGAAAACCGCAGGAAAATGGTGAAATTTTGCCAAAAACGACCATGCAGGGATGCATGGGGATGGAATTCGATTTTCTCGAGAAATGAACAAATATCCCCTTATGCATCCCTGTGTGGTCGTTTTTGGCGATTTTTCACCATTTTGCGGTTTTTGAAATTTTTTAGAAAAATCGAAATATTTAGCAAGATTTTGAAACGTATTACATATTTTGCACCATAAAAACATGTAAAATGTTTTAAAATCTTGTTAAATATTTCGATTGTTCTAAAAAAATTTCAAAACAACTTACTATACACCATCACAAAAGTTGTTGTTTAGGCCAAGATCTACAAAGTGAGCTATCATGTGTAGCAAGTTTCGACAAAAAGTGAAATCATGTTACATGTTTTCACCACTGCCCCATGGGGTACCCCGATAGGGGGTCAAAAAAATTTTTTTCTCGCTAAAAAATTTTTTTCGGGTTAATATTTCTAGTTTTCATCCAATTATTTTACGTTACTCAATCATTTTTCGCCAAAAAAATTTTTTGTCGAAAACCCGCAATGACTTTCCCCCCTTTAATTAAAGGTCTGCCGCTCTATTCAACACTAACTCAAAGATTTCAACAAAATTTTCGTCAAAAATCGAAAAATTCGGAGCGTTTTCCGCTTAAAAATGAGTGTTTTTCAACAAAAAATTTTCGCGCCTATCGGCGCGAAAACCGGGGATTAAATTGATTTTTGAAATTTTTTTAAAAACTCGAAAAATTGCCTTAGTTCCCCCTTATGTTTTTGTTCAAATTTTCGAAAAACATAAGGGGGAACCAAGATAAAAAATTTTTTTGAAAAGTTTTCCCCCCCCCCCCATTCTTGGAGTCTGGCTATGCCACTGAACTTGTATAATTTGTTAAAATCGGTTATATACAATGAATTTCTAAAAGTTGATTTTTTTTCAAAATATATAGGAAAAAACGTATATAGAAAGAAGGAAATTTAGATTTCGGATTTCGAGTTAAATTTCGATTTCGCGAAATTTTATGATTGAAATTTCGATTTCGGTTTTGACATTTTCGATTTCGTGGCATCACTAGTCAGTAGAGTCGATTTTGACTCGAATTTTTCTTAAAAATGTGTCAAAAATCCGAGTATTTGCAGAAATGCGTAATTTTCAACATCAACATTGGGTCAAATCAACAATTTCGCTTCAAAACCTTGTTTTTAGGTTCGAAGAGTCTCTTAAGAACAAATGCCCGAAAATAACAGCACTGCCTTGGCTCATAAGCCTTTTGAAATTTTTATTCTTTGAATGTTCGACGCAAAAATAAATCGCGCGACAAAATCGCGTGTTTTTTTAATGGAAATTTTGAAGTGTAGAAAGAGCTGCGACAAAATCGCGAACGACTGTAGAACGCGATGCGACGAAATCGCGCGACAAAATTTGTTCTTGCTGCATCAAAAGTATAGATAGGCTCTATGGTCTAGAAAAACTTTTTAATACTATGCAAAAAAATTCTCGAGGTCGATTTTAATGGGTCGGATAGAATTTTACTTGAAATTTACTTGGAATTGTTGAAATTCATCCCTTGTGGGAAACGCACCTGCACTCATAGTTGAAGTCCGGCATTCTAGCCACAAGGCCATGCAGCTCCAACTTTTTTGCTCGTTCGCATTGAGACGGACTATATTGTTTTGAGGCATATGAAGAACGTTCATATAAAGAATGAAACCTCTTCACACCCCATAATTTTTCACTTGTCCGCGTTAAAAACCGTTTGGTTTTTGTGGTGGCTTGTTCAATTACAAGTGAGCAAAATATCGATCCTTATAAAATAGGGATTGATAAGGAAACTTTCTCTTTCATTTTTTATCTTCACCTTCATCTTTAAAAAATTGTCGTTTCTTTATAAAGTGAAAATGATCGAATTCTAAATGTCTGATTCCGATTCTCTAATACCCCAACACTCATCAAATTTGGATAGTGACATCATTAATAAACTATTTATTTCTGGTTCAATTCTGCCATATCATCAAGATGATCTAATCGATACAAATACTCCATTAGGCGATTCACAGTTTGAAGTAAGAATGTATCGTTACAAACCAGTTAGGTTAGATATGGCTGTTAAACGACTTCAACTACCTAGCAAGCGAAAGAATTATAAAATTAAAATTAAAACGGATAAGTTGATCAAGGAAGCCAAGATTTTAAGCCAGTTAAAACATTCCAACGACATCGTTGAATTTTATGGGCTCTGTTTCGATCGAGACTATGCTCTATTATGCATGGAATTGATGGATATGAACCTTAGTCAACTAAATAGGATAATTCTTAAATTCAGCATATCATGTCCATCTGACATATTACAAAATGTAGTTGTTCCAATAATTGATGGTTTAGAATATTGTCATAAGAAAAACATTATACACCGAGATATTAAGCCGGAGAATATATTGTTTAACCGAAGTAGTAACTTTAAGATTGGAGATTTTAGTGAATCCCGTCTAATGGATGCAACCATTACAGCAAATTTTAATGGTACAATACTTTATTGGCCACCAGAAAGAGTGCAGAGTACTGAAGTAAAAGATCCAAAATATGATATCTGGGGCCTAGGAATGACGCTATTCGAAATTATATGTGGATTTCACCCGTATGAAAAATTATTGGGGCTGAACCCCAATATTGATAATTATGTTAAATTTGCTCAATTGATTGAAAACATCGATCCAGAAACACTTTTACAATGTGCTCATATGCAAAGAATGGATAAAGATAATAAATATATTGTTAATTACACAGAAATTTATGCTAATGAATTGAAATTAATTAGTCTTTGCTTGAAGAGAGTAGATGAACGCGCTACTATTGATGAACTTAAAAATACACCTTATTATAAAAATGCTCAAGAGAAATTTAGACGTAATGAGTCTTCAATAAAGAAGGGTTTACGATTCTATGAAGTGAGTATTTTAAATGATGAGATTTATAGTAGTGATAAAAAGATTGTACTACTCTTTAAAGGTGGTGCGCAGCAATTAAAATTTTGAATTTCCGCAAATCAATTTTTCGTTTTTATTTAATGTTGAAGCCACTCCCTGGATTGAGATTAATATAATATTTTAGCAAATGAATAAGACCTTATTTGAAGAAAACTTTAGGGAATTAGATACATTAATTTTTGAAGAAAATAGTAGAAGATATAATTTGTCTTATTCGGAGCTTAAACTCCGATTACTTCTTTATCCGAATGAAAAAGGCATAAGTGAAATGCATATATGCTATCACGCTAATGCTGATAAGTGGATAATTCTAAAAAACTATTTTAAAGAGAATACACATATCTGTTGTATGATTGATGAACTAACATTTCTTCATAAATTTGCAGGGCAGCCATTTATCCCACAATTTTATGGTTGGGGATTAATTGAACACAATATAATATCTTCTTATAGCATATGCTTCGAAGTAATGGACATGAATTTAAGAAAATTTTACAGTCATTTTATAAATAACTTTGGTTATGGAGCTTTTAAAGACGCTTTGTCAGAAGGAATCTTAGGGTATATTTCTTGTGAGGTATTAAATGCTTTGCTGGAAATATATATAAAGGGATTTAAATTTCGCAATATTAACTCGAATCATATCTTATTAAACGATCGTGGAGAAATTAAATTATGCGGATTTTCATGGGTTATTAAATATGAGATAGATGTAATAACTAGGTAACAATTATCTATCTATAGTCAAATCTCCGTTTAGTCACACCTCCGTTCATAGGTGAACAAGGAGAGGGTACTGGATCCTCAAATACGACTTATTTGGGACTATACTTGAACATTTTTGACCAAAAATATGAATTGGTACTCATTTTTCAAAAGAAATTTTTCTCGATACGACGAATTGAGGGGGGGGGGATACAGTACCCCCCCCCGTTGCCCGTGTATGANTACAGTCAAAGCTCCGTTTAGTCCCCCCCCCCCCGTTCCCTCCGAGAGTTGTTTGCGTTGAAATATGCGAATTTTATGAAACTTATTTAACCGAGTTTTAACTTACGAAATTTTACTTTCGAAACTTTTTGCACCTTACATTTGTTGAAATTTTATCACAATTTTGAAAAAATTGAAAATTTTTATGTTTTCTAGAAATCACCAGCGAAATTGTTATAAAAAGTGTACTGAAAAGATTTCAACGCCGGAATAAGTTCTTGGGAACCATGGGAAGAAAGCCCAGGCAGGTTTTTTTGTGAATGGATTCTCGTCTAAATTTGCATTTTTATATGAATAAACGATTTAAAGTCAAAAAAAGCAAGGAACGCAAGCATTTCGATTAAAACTAAGCTGAAGATAATCAAAGATTCGAAAATTAACAATTTCAGCTAGCTAGCAAGAAATTATGGGATCAATAGAACGACAGTTTCCAAGATTATTAAAGTAAAGGAAAAAATTAAGCAAGTTGTGGAGGACAGATATGGACCAAAAATAAAATATATAAAGAAAGATGAAAAATCACTGTAACTGGGTGAAAATCTTTTTCAACGGTTTCGAGAAATGGAAGCGATGATATCGGTTTGTTTTCACTTTTTGTTGTTAGATCCTTTTTTCAGTTGAACAAAAATCTAGCCAGAGCCAAGAAATGGACGGGTGATTGAAGCAATTGGACATGAAAATATAGCATTAATTTGTTAATTTGTTTTTGCTATGTTATATTTTTGCCGTTTTTTAAAAATTGCTAAACTGTTGATAAATGGTGTTATTTTTATTAAACTATGCTATTAAACATTTCTTTATAACATTTTCATTATTTAAAATCATTTAAAAAAAGTTTTTTTAAAAACCTCCGTTTATTCACACGGTTTCACGTCACTTCGTCGACTGCGTCACTTAGTCGAAACGTCGCTTCGTCGACACGTCACTTAGTTGACCCGTCACTTAGTTGAAACGTCACTTGGTCGACCACGTCACGACCCATACCGTCACTTCGTCGAAAACGTCATATCGACGACTACGACACTTAGTCGATTTCTCACTTCGTCGACACTTTAATTAGTCGACTCATCACTTAGTTGACTAACAAGGGAACACAAGATCTGCCACGCTCAGATTGTTATATTTTTGGCAGGATTGAAAAAATTTCATATATCAATTGAAGCTAATATAGCAGACATCCGTGCCTGAAAAGAAATCCATAAGCCGAGAAAAGTTTGGATCAACGCAGAAGAAAGAAGGAAAAGGATTCTGAGGGCTTATGTACGGAGCCAGTACATTCAATTCGTAGGAAACGTGGCCGACAGCTTAATCCTTTGAATATTTTGTTTTTTAAAATATTTTTTAAATGTATGAGCAATAAAGACACAACTGATTTTTGATTATAAAAGGTAAGAAAAAGAATAATTTTGAACAGGAGACGGTACNCCACGTGACGTGGTCGACCAAGTGACGTGATCGACCAAGTGACGTTTCGACTAAGTGACGGGTCGACTAAGTGACGTGTCGACGAAGTGACGTTTCGACTAAGTGACGCAGTCGACGAAGTGACGTTTTCGACGAAGTGACGGTACACGATTCACATACCCTCTCAAAAATTCCGTTTAGTGTGACTAAACGGAGATTTGGCTATATTATAATTAGCGGGCGAAATTTTTTTCGGGACAGAAATAATATTCCACCTAGTGATGTTTGGTGTTATGCAGCAACATTAATTGAATTTGCTTGTGGAGATCAACCATCTTCTTTTAAAGTAAGAAAGGTTTTTTCTTTATCTTAAAAAAAAGAAAACTTTTCTTAGTTATTAAAATATATATTTAATACCTGGAATTGATTGCCCAAGACACTCGGGTTCGGCCTAGCTTCCGAGCGCTTCCATGTCGAGAAGTTCCCGAGTACAAAAATTAGCTTATTTGGAGAACTTGATTAAAATTAAATTTTTCCCCTTGGTCCCAAAGAGAAAAATTTTCGAGGGGTACACTCATAAAAGTGTCGTCGATCGTTTTCTCAAATCGTCCTTTACAACTTTATTTTTGGCGTGCAGTTTCAATTTAATCTGAAATGTTAGTCCGGACGCACATTACACGCTTTATAAAATATGATTTTCTTCATTGATAAAAAGTTTAGAAATTACAAGAAGAATTTTATTCTCAATTTAACTTTCCCATATTCCTAAAAGAAGATATTTCTCGATTTCGATTATGCATATCTCCAGAAGAAGATATTGAGCTGAAGGAGATGTCCAAAAATTGCTTTTCAATGGGATATTCCCATCAACCTCGCGAATTCTTTATGGAATGTTTACAACAACAATTCGTACCAAATTTTGATGCCCTTATGAAAATGGACTTTTATCAACAAGCCTTGAAAAATATCGAAGAAAACAAGGCGTATCTAGCCAAGTGTGTACAAGCAATAATCATCGCAGAAACCAGAGATACCGTCCCGGCTCGATGGTTTCACAAATTCATGGATCCAGAGAATGCAAACATTTATGATACTTCTAATCGGGATCCAGTGATGGCCCATTTTCCGGTTTCAAGAACCGGAACCGCACAAATTTTGAAAGTGGATCCGGAAAACTAAGAAAAGTTCGAAATGGAACATGGAATGGATTATGCGGGCGAATTTCTCGAACCTTGAAAACGCTTCTCTGTCCCTGAATTAGTTTATTTTCACTTCAATATACGTGCATCTTCCCTGAATCAGGAAAGCGTTTTCAAGGTTAGTCAATGCGCGCAATCAATTCCTCGCATAGAAAACCTCCTATAGGGCTATTTTGGTGAAAATTAAAAACTTGAAATGTTTTAAAAATCGCAAAATTCTCATTTTTTAAAATCACCCTGTAAATAAAATAGATTTAAATCCGAAAGTGAATAGCTTTCACAACGTGTATAAAATATCTATGCGTCGTTTTTTGACTTATTATGTTACTACGAGAATTCGCTTTTCTAAGTATTACAACTTTTTTTTATTTTAAAAGTTTGAAAAAAATTTAAAATAAATCATTGTGGTACCAAAGAATATCTAACATCATTTGGAGTTCTTTGATATTTGCCCTAAAATTTTAGTCTACGAATTACTTTTCACAAAAAACTACCCTGTTAGCATTTATTCTCCACTATGCAAAGCCCAGAATGAATACCAGGCAAAACTAAGACATTAGCAAATAACTTCCAACTCAACACTATGATGTTGAGTTATTGTGATTGTTAACATTAGTTATTTGTGTCTGTGTACTATTGATATCAGGGAGAATCTTAGTAGATAATGTGAAGTGTTGTATACTCTTGGGTATGGCAAGAAAGGTACACCAATCGCGACTCTAAATTTTTTCAGCTGTCAAGAGGGGTGGGACATAGGTGAAAAGGGGTGTAAATTTTCACCCATGCGCAAAAAAATGTTCGAAACCGATCAAATCTTGCAGGATCTCCTTTTCTGGAAAAATTACAATTTTTTCAAATTTTCAATAAAAATGACATTTTTTCACCAAAAATCTGAAAAAGGCTATTTTTTGTCCAAAAAATTTTTTTTGACAAAATGACGTTTTTAGCAAAAAAAGTCAATTCTCATTTAAAAAGTTTTAAAAAAAGTCCCATCGTTTTATGAGGTTTTCAAGTAGGACTTTTTAACAATTGTTTATCGTTAAATCCTTATCAGCAGGAAACAAAAAAATTCAATTTTTGAGCAAAAATACAATTTTATGCAAAAATTTTGATTTTTGAGCAAAATTTGATATTTGTGCAAAAATTCGATTTTTTTCGTTATAATGAATAACGAAAATTTCTCAAAAATCGAATTTTGAGGAAAAAATTCAATTTTTAAGCAAAAATTCTATTTTTGAGAAAAAATTCAATTTTTGAGCTAAAATTCGATTTTTGTGCAAAAATTCGATTTTTTGAAAAAAATTAATTTTTGAGCAAAAATTCAAGCGTGGAAGTATATAAAAATACCTTTATGGGGTAAAGTACGCTTGGAAAATTGAATTTTGCAAAAAACAACGTCAAATTCGTGATCAGCGCATAGAAAAACCTATAAAACTCTAAAATTAAACATTTTTACACACTACCACGTTTTACCCAGAGCCGTTAAAAAAATTAAAAAGAAGCGCAAACATAAAAAAGAAATTGTTAGAATTGTAAAAAAAGAAAAGAAGCGCATTTAATTAAGGGTCCGCTCTATTCAACACTATTTGTCGTAAATCAACGCTATTTGTCGTAAATTTACGACTTTGTAAAGATTCGTCGCATTTATGCAACTTTTTCATTCAATACCAAAAAGTTGCTTTCAATGAACACAAACATGTAAATCTTGATTTCAATGTTTGAACATTCGTTTCAAAAATTCAAAAATTTGAAAGAAAAAGCAAAGTTGCCTGATTAAACAATTTTTTTTGAAACTAAATTTTTGAATCTTACAAATTAGTTAATCGTTTCAAAAAACAGCTTTTATTGAATCAAGAAACAAAAAGGGCACTTTTGCGCGATTTTTTGCAAATTTTTGAAGTTTTTTAATTTTTGTTGAAATAACAGTATATGGGTCTATGCGAGGAATCGATTGCACGAACGTTGAAAACGCTACCCTGATGCAGTGATAAGGTGTGTGTATTGACGCGAAAATAGACTAATACATGATCAGGGAAGCATTTTCAAGGTTCGGCAATGCTCGCAATCGATTTCTCTCATAGGAATACCCATCTAGGGTTATTTTGGTGAAAATTAAAAAACTTGAAAAGTTTTGAGAATATCGCATAAGTGCCTTTTTGGGACACATGTAGTTTAAAAAAAAATCAGCTTATTACTTCTTTGCCTTGGATGTTAAATACAAGCATGTTAATATTTCCAAAATTTTCGACTATTTTTCTTGTTTTATATAGTTCCTCGTGAGCGATTCTAATATTGTTTATGTCTTTTTATGGTTTAAAAAAACTTTTTAATACTATGCAAAAACAAAATT